>PVKN010032653.1:0-12616 GCA_004027915.1 Capromys pilorides
AGCTTGCCTAGCAACTGCAAGGTCCTGAGTTCAATCCTCAGTACCACCAAAATAAATAAATAAATAAATAAATAAATAAAGCAAGCAAGCAAGCATACTTTTTGTTTTGTGTATTGTCACAGTGTTAGTTAATATTTTAATTTGGTAATTGTGATATAGTTATCAATTTTTTATGTGAAGTAGTTGATCAACATTTTTTACTGGCAACTACTTTCAGTACTTTTTCTTAAAGTTTTACAGTTCTTTAAAGAATGACTTCACAGTGTATGTTCATATTTCTTTTCTTTTGGCCAGCTTGGCCCGCCCTGAGGGCCGGGCTGGCACAGCATATGGTGCCAGGGATTGAACAGCAGTCCCCTGCTGCTGCCTGAGCTTGTCTAACCAGGTGCTTTAGACCACTGAGCTGTCTCGCTGGCCCCTGCAGTGTGTTTTCAGATGAACAGAATTTATCCTAAGTTCAAAGCCATGGGAAAGAGTTTACCAGTACTCATGTCAGCTATCTTTCATTGAACACCTACCTTTTTAACAAGCACTATGCTAAGTCTTTTGCAAATTTGTTATTTCATCCCGTATAAAAAGTACTACTACTATTCCCCAGTTTAAAGATTAAAAAGCTCAGGCCTAAGAGCACCAAGTGACCTATTCAAGAAGCAGAACCAATTTGTGTAGAAACATCAGCCCTGGTGTGAGGTCGTTACAACACGCCATCGGTGCCACTGAAACCTAAAAGTCTGTTATCTTCACAAGTATTGTGGTGAGATGACCGTGTGTGGACCATGCTTCATTATATTTTATTATGTGGATGAATTATGTTTTAGAAAAAAGTACTTCTTTATGAAATCATAAGGTGAAACATAAAAGTTGCTTGTTTTTGCTGACTGGTAGAAAGAACATCATGTTCCGATGAGCAAAAACTTGCTTTATCTCCCGAATCTGCCGCTTATGATGATACCTCAGCATAGGATAGTGGGAAGGACCACAGGCGTTGCAGTCAGATAGACCCGATTTGAATCCAGATAATGCTACTTAATTTGTGTAATTTACTCATCTCTAAAATGGGGACAAAAATAGTATCTACCTAATGCACTAAATTTATTTAAGATGTATGTGTAGTAGGTAGCACATAGTAAATGGTACTGGTTTAGCTACCTAAAATGGCCTTTTTAAAGAATAATCAACTAGAAAAGCACAGCATTGTTCAGAAACTTAATTTTAAACAAATGTTCTCTTGTAGCATCCTATATCAAGATGGATTGCTCGCACTTTCTGTGACAGCCCTGAAAAGAATTACGAAAGGACAATGGCTATCCTTCAGATTGAATCTGAAAAGGCTGACTTACGGTAAGAAAAAGGGCGGGGAGGAAAATCATTTTCTTGGGTTGCAAACCACAAAAAAAAAATAAAATAAAATAAAACTATTTCAGAATTATAGAATTCTTTGCGTGAAGAGATAAAGATAGACGTTTCTAGAGTGAGGACTGGGAGTGGGTAACTATCAGGAGATAATATACATCAGATTAAAAGGAATTCTCTAGTAAATATTATGTACTTTAACAGACAAGGCAACCCTCTCACTACCCTACCCTATCTCTTTCCACGTGCTCTTACCCTTGAAATGACCTCTATTTAACAATTTCTTATATATGCTCCTGAAGAATCTTTGAAAGGCCAGCCAGATAGCTCAGTGGATCAAAATGGCAGGCGCGGGGATCAGGATTCAATTCCTGGTGTGCCATGCTGGCCCCACCCCCAGGGCCCACTGAGAGGGTGATTGAGACTGGGCATGGTGGCATGCACCTATAACCAGCACTTGGGAGGTTGAAAACGGGAGAACCAGTATGAGTCAAATCTATGTAGTGAGACCCTGGAGACCCTGTACTAAATACACACACACACACACACACACACACACACACACACACAAAGCATCTTTTATAATTTAGAAATGACCTTGTACAGAGACTTCTAAATACTGTTTTGCACCTATCTGTATTGTTGTTTGGTAATAACATTATTACTCCCTTCTGTAATAACCTAGACGCATTCTTTTTAATGGCTGTCTTATGTATTCATTAGATACATGTGCCTCAGGTTTTTTAAGGAGCCCCCTCTCATTGGTATTTAGGTTCTTTCCATTCTTGTAGTGTTGTACATCATGCTGTGGTAGGTCTTATGCATACATTTTTGCATAGTTATATATCTGCGGAAAGTAAACTCCTAGCCAGGTGGTGAATGCTTCTAAGGGTTGAGATCCTGCCTTCCTCTTCTCTAAAAGTGCCACTAATTTTTTCCAGCACTAGTAAATGAGAAGTTTCTGTTTCTCAGCAATGGACTATATCAAGCATTTCTGCTGATATGACAGAAAATACTGTCTCATTATGTTGATGTTGTATTTCTTTGTCAGGTTCAGTATCTTGTCATGTACCTATTGTGTATATCTCCCTAAATTGTCCAGTTTTCTACTAATTTGTGCATTAGGTTGTACAACATTAAAATTTTGTTGCCAGTGTTTTTCTTTTTTAATTTAATTTAATTACCAATGTTTTTCTAGCTTGTCATTTGTGTTGGCAGTGAGGAATTTTTTGCAAGATAGATGTGTTTTTATGTTTCAGATATCAATGTGTAGTTGCTAGTATGTATTTGAATACTTGCTGTGTATCAGTGTTCTACTATATATGTATTTACTCTTGCTTAATTACTGTCAGGTTTTTCAGTCTTTTTCTCTGGCTTCTGGGTTCTTGTGGCATGCAGAGATCTCTGATAGTAATTAAATAAGTAAATACTGTACATAATTCTAAAATTATTTTTTAAACTATTCTCTTGGGCACTAGAAATACAGCTCAGTGGTGAAGCACATGCTTAGCATGCATGAGCTTCTCCAGTAATCAGTGGCACCAAAAATAAAATTTTGTGTTTTCTGTCACCATGTTTAAATGTATCGGATCTAGTCTGATACGTATTTTTAAGTGTGAGGCAATATTGTACAGCAATCCAATGCACCTACTCCGTTGAGTGGATATTTGCCGAAGGGTGTCCTGGATAAGCACCGCTACAGTCAGCCACTTTGATTGCCCTAAAGTGCTCTTCTCTGCCTTTTCCATCCATCCTATTCCATTTCCATCTTGTCTGCTAGATCCCAGGCTACCATGGAGCTGCTTTTCTGTCCATTCTGCTTTCAACATGGTAGTTTGTCAGCACTGCTATAATGCTGGAAGATACTTAAATGACAAAAAGAATGTATGATCAACTGTTTCCTAGATATGTGGCTGCATGCACATATGGATACCATATAGGAGGGTTGCATATTTAAGAGCATAGAACAGCAGTATGGCTCATGGTTAGCAATGCAAGGCTTTTCTGAACTTCAAGCACCAACCCTTGAGTTCCAGTTTAGTGACAGGACCTAGAATTCCTGAGACACAGCGATCTTAAACAGTCACAAAACAAACTAGCTAAAGCCATGACGTCTGCTTCTCCAAGAAAGATGCCAGTGTGAGCATGAAATAAAGTGTCTGTAGTTTTTCAAAAATATGCATGTGGACAGTCAGAAAAGTGAAATATTAAAGAAATATATAAAAGGGATCTCCCACAGTCGACTCCCCTGCGAGAAGACTTTTAGTCTTTCATAGTTGTAAGACTGTAAGCAGTGCTGGGGATTGAACCAAAGGCCTTTACGCTGAACTACATCCCAGTCCTTCTTTTCTTGTTTTGAGTTAGGATCTCATCAGGTTGCCTTGGCCTGGCTTAGACTTGTGCTCGTCCTGCCTTAGCTTCCTAAAGTGCTGGGATTGCAGGGAGGTGTCACCATGCTGGCTATATACTTTGCTGTATAACTGAACTATATTTATCATCTGCTTCCACATTATTACAAACAGGTTCTCCTTAATTCTTTTCAATAATACATTATGTGGGTGAACCGTAGTTTACTGAGCTGGTTAGTCACTATTAGTTAGTCCCCTGATAGTGAATATTTTAATTATTTGAATTTTGAACAGTTACAGTCTGAAGGAAGAATAGAAAAGAAACATGGTATTTAATCATTAAAAAAGATAACCAAGCATAAGTCTCTGAAATGCACAAATACAAAGCTCTATAATCTTTCATAGAATTAATGGGCTGATTAATGTTTTTAACCTTTTATTTGTTGTTTGGTACAGGATCTTGCTATGCAGTTAGAACTCATAGTGGTTCTCCTGTCTCAGCCTCCCCAGCACTGGGATTGCAGGCATGTACCACCATGCCTGGTTTCAGTGGCCAGCATGGTGCGCCCAGGAATCCAAGGCTGGCATGGCATGTAATACCAGATTCTTGTGCTTGCCAGGCAGGCACTTAAGTTGCCAAGCTATCTCCCCACCTGTGATTAACGTTCAAGTAAATTTTTGTTCTGTTTTTGTTTTTGAAACAGGGTCTCACTATGTAAGTAGACCAGGCTGGCTTTAAACTCATGATAATCTCCTGCCTCTGACTCCAGAGTGTGGGGTTTACAAGTGTGTACCTACACACCTGGAATTAAAGTAAATTGTTTAGATGTGATAGGTTTTTAGTGTTATGAAAAATATGTGTTCTACAAAAATGGAACGTCAAAAAGGAGCTGGCAAAGGGACCACTTTTCCAGAAATGTATGGTAGTTTATGCAGTCTTTAGATTTGGAAGAGGAGAAGCATCTTTATATAGACTAGGAATTATTTAATTCATGAAAAAAAGGGGAGGACAACTCAGTAGATTGTAGAGTTGGAGAATATTTTTCTTACTCCTATTCTTTTTATTTTTTTATTTTTTTTGCTGGACTGGGGTTCAAACTCACGACCTTGTACTTGCCAGGCAGGCTCTTGTGCTATGGAGCTATCTCCCCAGCCCCTTCTTACTCCTATTTTTCATTTTTTTAAAAAATACTGTATTGACCTAAGTGTCTGCTGTTGACCAGGGACATTATGGTGCCGGTGAACAAGACCACGTTTCCTTTAGAAAAGTTTTCTGTCCTGGTGGTGATGGGCAGCCAATATAGACAGAGCTCTTCTAAGAAAGATTCTTATTTTCTGAGCACTTTCCCAAGAAATGACCATCACAGTAGACATTCTGTAAATGCTTTTAGCATCCAAAAGAGATGAAAAGACAGGAAAAATATTGTCACAATTCAGTGACAATGATCTGTCCAGACGGAGCTGGGACCTTGAAGGGGACAATTATCAGGTGAGTTAATGACAAAAACTAGTGCATATCTCAAGCAGGGTAATAAAAGTTAAAAATACATTCCAGATTCTGCTTAGTGATATGCAGTACCTGTCTTCCTACACATAGACCTGTGTACATAAGAGCAGAAAACTCTCTGGTGTTTATTCTGTAAGAAGGTGATTCATCCCATTTGAAATCGGAAGCACTGGGATCACAGTGTCGTTATTGCATTTGTCACAGGTTGAAGGAGCTAGAAGTGCGAAGACTAATGCGTGCGAGAGGCGACGGGCCCTGGTATCAGTACCCAACCAGTGACAAGGCGCTTATTGATCAATCTCCAAAGTCAACTCCTGACAACTAGTCATTAATTTCCTCAGATACAAAGTATGTTCTCTGAAGTAGAAATAAGTCGATAAATACAGTTTGTACTTTGCTCTGTGCCGAATAAAAAGAGCTCCTCACATTGCTTTTTCACTGTTGGCTCAGATGAAGGTTTTTGATTCTGTGGTTTGGATTTCACTTTGTTAAAAACTTTAAAATGCAATAATAAAAACTGGAGAAATCGGAACTTGGGAATTCCTTAAGATTTGGTAGTACTGACAGAGTTAGTGTTTTATTTGGCAAATGGGTGTTAAAGAAGAGAAGTCTTAAATGCCTTAACCCTTCACTGCCGAGGAACACCCATAGCAGTGGACCACAACTGAAATTTTGCTCTTCAAATTCTTGTTCCTTCTGTTTTTCTAGGCAACATAGGAATTTCATGCAAACATTTTTAAAAAATTAATCTTCAGCATAAATAGGTTAAGTATTGAGAAAAATAATTGTTTATACATGTCTATACAGCAGATTGTTCAGGGGCTGCTCAGGATTTTCACTTACACAGGAAATATCAAACCACCCATATAAAATGTTAGCATCCTAAATTTTCAGGGAACAAATATCAGGTTTATGTTTCTTTGCTTTGTTTTTTAACTTTATATCATTAAAGCTATACAAACACATATACATACATTTTTCTTAGATTTAGTCTCTTAACATTCCTTAAAGGGCTTTGTTTTGGTAAACACTGGAGAAGTAGCTGCACAAAGTAAAACGATAACTGTAAAGATTATGAAATTTAAGCCAAAGCTAAAAATAATGAATACCATTAAACGTTGTCTTAGTTTCTCTTCTCTCGTTGTGGGGACAGATACCCAACACTCAAAATGAGGGAAGGAAAGGTTTATTCAGCTCACAGTTACTGGAGGTTTCAGTCCATATTCAGCTGGCTCTAAGGCAGAGTGGCACATGGTGGAGGGCAACCTTTCATGGCAGCAGCTAAGAGCAAGAGAGCAGGGAGACTTAGCAGCAGCTCAAGCAGCTCACTTCTCTTCCTTTCTTACACTGAAATGCAAATCACCTGCCCCAGGGGAGGTGCAGCGCCCATGCCCACAATAACCAATCACAAATTCCAGAAGCTGCCCATGACTTCATGTGGCTTTGGAGGGACACCTATACACAAATCGTAACAAACGTTTATTATATGCTGAGCACTGTGCCACATAATACCTTTTATTCATCCCTTCAAAATCGCCTTATGAGGCCTTATTTTTTTCATAGATGAGAAAAGACTGAAGTACTGTTTATATGTACTTAATATTTACAAAAAGTAAATATTTGCTATTTTTGCTTCAAGCATTCATTATTTTTCAACCTGTAATAATCTATCAGTGAATCTAAATTTTAAAAGTATGTTCCGACATTCTTCAAGAAAATAAAAATTCAAGTCTCCTAAGATTTGAGTGAGTGAGTTTCAAGGATAAGGGGATAAGTTCTTTTTTTTTGTGGAACCAGGGATCGGATTCAGGACCTTGCACTTGCCAGGCAGGCACTCGTGCCCCTGAGCTATCTCTCAGGCTCTGCTAGTAGATAAATTCTTTTGCTACCTAAACAGACAAAGTAAATGAAAAGGCACCAGTCACTAGGTCAGGGTGTCTTAACAGATTGCCTACTTGACTACAGCCAAGGCCCTTTGAGGTGCTTGCAAAAGAGAGCTGCGATGTCCAGGGATTCCCAGATTTTATTCAGTGCATTGTCGAAAGTCTTCCACCTCGGAGTTCTGCCCCTGTGTCTTAGTTACTTTTTACTCGTTGCTGGGACAAATACCCAACACTCAAAATGAAGGAAGGAAAGGTTTATTTAGCTCACAGTTGCTGGAGATTTCAGTCCATATTAGGCGGAGTGGAACGGGGCAGAGGGCATCCAGTTCATGGCGGCAGAACAACCAACTCCCCAGAGCAGAGAGTAACAGCCCTTTAAAAAGTCTCTTTGTGCCCAGTCACTGACGTGGGCCCGTTGTGCCCTAGGGTGGAACCAATCACACTCAGGATGGGCCCTTGATCCCGCTCTAGGGAGGAGCCAATTGTAACACATAATCCTAGTGGATCATGACTCATGTCTCAAACTCTAGAAGTGCCCACCCCATGATTGCATGAGGCTTTGGGGGGACAACTAGACATAAACCATAACACCCTGGTTATGAAAACCAGTTTTGTAGGATAGATACAAGAAAAACCAAAAGAGGCCTTGAACGCGGTGGTAGCAAGGTGAGGCTGGACTAGAGATAGTAGCATTCATTATTTTAGAATTTACAGGTTGACAGTTGAAGGTTTTACTTGATTTTTTTTCCCTTTCTACTATAAAAAAGAAAAGCTTAGCATAGAGTACAATTTTAATGAACTAGTGCCATTAGGCACTTAACAGTGCCATTAAGTCCAACTTGTAGCAAAGGAGACTAAGCACTCGGTAGTAATTACACTGATGCTTTAGTGAAAGTATCACTGTCCTTACTTCAGTGCAAAAAAATAAGAATTTGAAAAGTTAAAATAAGTAGCCTGAAGTCACATCTAATAAAAATTACACCGTGTGTGTGTGTGTGTGTGTGTGTGTGTGTGTGTGTGTGTGATGGTGCTGAACATTAAACTCAGCTTTGCAGATGTCCTTCAAATTAACTAAATCACCAGCCCCAAACCAGATTTTAAAGAAATTTCAAACAAATGAAAGGACATTCTGGGGGTTGCAGATGTAGTTCAGTGGCAGAATATGTGCTTAGCCTGCTGGGGGCCCTAGCGTGGGTCCCCTGCAGCACAATAGCCCCCCCAAAGGCAATAGCTTTCATTTGCCACATCCACCTTCCTGAGCTCCCAGTGCTCCTCTATTTTTCTCTTGATTGTACATGATTTAACAATTCCTTACTTCCTTTTGAGGCAGGATTTACCTATGCAGTTGAGGGTGGCCTTGAACTCACAGTGATCCCTCTACTTCAGTCTCCTGTGTACTAGGATTACAGGCATGAGCCACCACATCCAGCCCCACAGTTCTGTTTTTGGACATTTACCTTGCTTTTAATTCATAGATAAGCTAAACATGGTGGTAACCTGCCTGTAATCTGGGTGGGTAGGGGTAACCTCTGGCAGGAAAATTGCAAATTCAAGCCCAGCGTGGCCAATTTAGTTAGATCCTGACTCAAAACTACGGAAGGGCTGTGGCGTAGTTTAGTGGGAAAGCCTTTGGGTTCAATCCCCAGTAACACACGCGTGCACACACACACACACACACACACACCAAGGGGCTAAATACTGTCCTGCCCCCTTAGTGTTTCTCTTATAATAAATTCCTAGAAGAAAAGCATTTGCTTGAGAAGTGTGTCTTTAGAGTCTATAGACTGTTTCAAAGTTGCCCTCCTGAAGGTGGTCCTGACTGATAATCTAACAGCACCTGAGGACATCAGTCTTGTGAAGTCCTAAAGGTTTAGAGCTTTTAATTTTCTTCTCATCCCTATGGTAGTATTTTGTGACAGTCTCTTTCAGCACTCCTGAAGGTTTATAAACAGTGTCATTTTGAAGATCATGTTTTCCCCTCATCATAGACCTTAAGCCTTTGCTGAGCCTTCTGGATCTTGGCAGTTTAACTTTTCATTAGACTGCTTGATTCATCATTGAATCTAGATGAAAAATGATAGTGCCAACAAAACAGATCCCTACTGGCCTTTTGCTCTCTACGGGTATTATAAAGCTTGTCTGATCATAGATATTTTATATTCTGCGCTTGGGAACTCTGTGGCATTGCAGATCTGCTTTTGTGTGTTGGTGTTTCTCCTGCTCTCACTCTTGGTGCCTTGTTTTCTTACCTACTTACTTTGTTCTGTTGTGAGCTTTTCATTTTCCTTGCATTTGCTTCTGCTTCAGCCCAATGCTGGAGCATTGTAGTTGATGTTTTTTTGGTCAGGACTGGAGTTCGAGCTCATGACCTTGCACTTGCCAGGCAGGCACTTGTGCTACGGAGCTATCTCCCCGACTGGAGCATTGTAATAGGAAGTCAGTCTCCACAGTCCGGTTCCCCTCGTACCCACTGATGAGCATTGATGTGCCATGTAGGTTAAAAGATCCATAAGCAGACATGGGCAGCAGTGCAAATTCCTGATGACCAATGAGAATGTCAAGCCCTCTGGCATTGGGGAACACCTGCTGCGTAACCTGAGGGAGAACATAGGGACATTCAGTGTGTTCCGAGTATGGCTTTGCTGTGTTCCACTTTGCTTGTATCTGAATAGGAGCTGCCTTCATCAGGCTTCTACAGTTGTCTCAAGATGAAGCTGAAAGGAGGTTGCTTTCCCGGGGCTGATCCCATGTTCTGGGCTGACTTTGACTTCTAAGCATCCTCATAGTCACTGACACTTGTTTGACAAGAATTGTGTCTCTGATGTTAGTGAGTCCTTCTTGGGATGCCCAAAGTCCACTTTACTCTAGCTGTGAGGCCGTAGTTTGTCCAGTGCCAGACTGCTGACCTTTCCTTAGCATTGCCTGTTGTATCCTTGCCCATCAGGGTCAGTGCATTCCCTACATACTGGAGGAACTGTGGGTCTCCACTTGCCTGAGACCACATCTTCTGCTTCTGTGATAATATACAGTGGAAAACTTTACAGAAGTTGGTTGGCTTTTAAGGGGAAAATGGGCTTCTGTTTTTCCTATCCATCATGTTGGAATCCCAACATTATTCCATGAGATCTAAGGATATCGTCATGCTCACAAAAGGGCCTGGGGGGAGGAAGTGAATTTAAGAATTTCCCATTTTAGATCTTATATTTCTGGAGCAATATCACTATTATAACTGCAGAGAAATGGGTAACTAGTGTTACGTTTAAGACAAGAGAAATCTTAACCCAACAGGAAGGGATAAAAAGAAAAGAGCCTCAGGTTCTCTCAGAATGTAGAAAAAAAGATGAAGAGAAAAAAGGAGTCAGGTATTAATATCCATTTGCTTATTTATCTAGTGTGTTTGGTATAAGATCTTACTACACACCTTGGACTCATAGTGATGCTCCTGTTTTCAGCCTCCCCAGCACTGGAATTATAGGCATGTGCCACCACACCCTGTCATAGCTGGCTTGGCATGCCCAGGGTTGGGGCTGGCACTGCATGAGGTGATGGGGATTGAATCCTGATCCCTGTGCTTGCCTAAGCAAGCTCTTAGTCCCCTAAGCTATTTCGCTGGCCCATTAGTTCTATACATATGAGGTCAAATGTGTGGCAGGAGAGAGAGAGAGGAAGGGGAAGAGGGAAGGAGGGGTTGAGGCAAGAGAGTTGGGGGCATGTTATAGTAGAAATATTGATATTAAGCTGGGCATGGTGGCACATACCTGTAATCCCATCAGTCATTGGTTATCTAAAGCTGAGGGAGGAGGATGAGGCTGGAGGATCAGGAGGTTTGAGAACAGCCTGGGCTACAGAATGAACTCAAGACCAGACTACGCTACATAATGAGACCTTGTCTCAAAATAACAAAAAAGAAAAAAAGAAAGAAATATTGATATTGTAGATACGACAAAGACTGGCAAGAGTAACCCTACACTCACCCATGCCTTGTAAGAAAAGAAATTTCCAATAAGTAACTGAATAAAATCTTAAATAGGGCTATTATGTTGTAGGAAACGGTGAAACAAAGGCACTAAGATGTATGCTCCATATGATTATATTGTAGGGGTAGGGTGGATTTCCAGGCAGAAAAAGCCAATGACTGATGGCCAAGAAAACATTCAAGCTGGCTGCAAGTATTTTATATTCTCACTTTTGTGAAATTACTTCTTTTTACTGGTTCACCCAGTTTTCTATCTATAGACCTGCAAAGATATTTGGAATGAAGTTCATTTGGTGTTAACAATTGCAATTCTATGAAAAGGGTTTTGGGCAATTTGTATGCCTCAATCTATCTCCTCAATGTTGTAGTGTTGTTTCCATTAAGACCACTCTGGTGGAAAATTTTAAGAATCATTTCTATTGGTGCGAACTAATTTTCTGTTCACAGAAATGTTTTTCATTTTCTCCAAAAGTAGGAAAGAAGCAAGGTGGCCCAAAAGTACTTTTTGAAAATACTACTTTTTGTGAAGAAAATGAAAGAAAAAGAAAGTTTAGCAGGAAATTTCACTGCCTGTAACAATATTGTACCTGTCAGTACCTTTCCATGATGTCCAGCTTTTTCTGTGGTAGTCTCAGCATCCCTGTGGCGTATGATCTTGAGCAATTGATGTCTTGTCTTAAAAGCTGAATATTAGTTTCTAGTCTACTGGGTTCTATGATTGCTCCTTATCTTTCCTTTCTAAAAATCCAGACCATGGCTGAGGAGATAGCTCAGCAGTGCCTGCCTGGCAAGCACAAGGTCCCAAGTTTGATCCCCAGTACCAACATGTGACAAAAAATAAATAAAAATCCAGACTTGGATGACATCAGGTAGAGAGAACATTCTGTCCACAGTCAGCATGAGAAGGGCAGACCAGGAATGAAGACATTTGACCAAATACTGTGATGGACCACATGGGCCTCAATTCTGTCCTGTCATGTCTTGCCTCTTCTTTTGGGTCACATGTTTAACTTTTGCCCTTCCTTAAAAGTACACACTTCTTGAGAGCAGGCTTAGGAATTTGGATTCTAACTCTCATTTCCTACTTGTGTAACTTTGGGCAAGTTATTTAACTTGGTGATTTTTTTTTAATTTTCTCATTTGTGAAATGGAAATAATAATAGACCCTACAAAGCTTTAGGGTTAAAAGGGGATTAAATGAGATAATGCATGTGTAGCATCTGGTGTAGTAGGAGCACTTGTGTCTCATGCTCCTGTTTCTTGCTCTCTCTCTCCTCCCCTCTCCTTTCCTGCTAGCCCTTGCCCTTTCCCAGCCTTTCACCTGTTTTTTCTCATTAGTCCCATAGGACAAAATTTTCTTGAGACATATTTAAATACTTAAACTCTTCCTGCAAACTACTTAATGGGAATGGAACTGTCCAGGTGACATAGGAAATAGTACATTTTATAATGAGTTACACTAAATATATGTGTCAGGATTTATTAGCACATCTTGACTTCCTCATATACTTCAGAGTTTTCTCCTCGTATTGTCTTCTGTTATAATTTC
>PVKN010032654.1:0-12205 GCA_004027915.1 Capromys pilorides
ATGCTGGGTAAGTAGCTCACCTAATTTTATGCTCCTTTCTTAAGATAGTGTGCCTATTATTAGTTGGATCAAACTGGACAACATTTTTACTTTTCCTTGTGTTCATATAATAGATCCTATAGTTGTCCCTGACCTATAGGTTGATTCATATTTCCTCTCTGTTCATAGTTGTCTGACTAACATTAACATTTCACTACTAGGTGCCTATGGTTGTAATCTAAAGTGAAAATCAAAGATGCAAAAGAATTGAGAAAATCAGGAGCATATGTTAGCTTACCTGCTTTTTGTAGATGTCCCTCATTCTGTCTTAACATAGTTGATACTGTATAGAATGAGGACATGATAGCTTAACATCCAAAAATGACCCAAATGTGCTATACCTGGTAGACCTATGTTAGAACAAATAGCAACGTAGTATTTGAATCCTTATTCTGCTGCTTCTATTTCCAAGACCCTTGCCAAGCCATTTCGTTTACCTGAATCCCAGTTTCTTCAGCCGTAACATAGAGCTTTTCATAAACCATGTTCTCTCTTCCTCATAGGTTTACTAGAAGGAGCCAGTGAGGTAACAGTCATGAAAGTGCTTTGTGAACAAAGGCTATACAAATGTCCAGGGCAGGGGGTGGTGTCATTATTCAGAGTATGTTAGTCCCCTAGGAACTGGTGTTTTAATATAATCATGACAACTAGAAGCCCATTTTATATCTATATTACAGTAAATAGTAGAGATTATCTTGAAAGACATAGCAATTGAGTTTAAAAACAAAAGAAATGGTGCCACTGAGGTCACTGATATCTCTATTATGTCTTGGTTATCAAGCAGCTGTTAGGACAGTGAGGACTAAGGAACATCTAGACAGTTGTCATTTGGGATAGGAACTAAGTAGAATTTTATTCAATTGCACATTAATGGGAATCTGTGAAAAAATCATCTGGCTTATCTCTTAAAAATGCAGTCATAGATCCCATAGCTAAAGCTTTTAGTGCCTAGGTCCTAGGTAGGGCATAGTACTGTATTTTGAAGGATTAGGCAACATGATCCTGATTCTAGGCTCTCCACAGAAATTAGCTAGTTGCTATTTTCTTCCTCTTTTTCTTTATTTTTCTTCCATCTTGTTGCTTTGCCTCTATAGATGTTCTCTTCCTATTTCTAAGGTCACAGAATACATAAAATTATGTTACTTGAGGCCGATAATATGGCTCAATGGTCTAAAGCGCCTGCTTAGGCAAGTTTAGGCACGCGCAAGGAGACCATGGTTCGATCTCCTGCATCACGTACCATGCCAGCCCCACCCCTAGGGTGGGCTGAGCTGACCACAAAAAAAAGTGTTGCTTATTATCTCCAGGGTTATGACTAAGTGAAGTTATGTTTGACATTTGTGAATTTCTTTCTCTTCCTTCAGGCAATGTCCAGAGGGATACCAGTGTATGAAAGCAGGAAGGAACCCCAACTATGGTTACACAAGCTTTGACACTTTTAGCTGGGCCTTCTTGGCTTTGTTTCGCCTAATGACCCAGGACTATTGGGAAAACTTGTATCAGTTGGTAAGTAATATCTCTTTTTATTCTGCATGAGGATATGTGGGAATAAAGACCCTTCTGTGTGAGAAACAGTTAGTGAAAATATTAAACAAGATCTAAAGCTGGGTGTGATGTGCAGGAGGCTGAGGCTGGAGAATCACTGCAAGTTTGAAAACATCCTGGGCTCCACACTGAGTTCAAGGCCAACCTGAACCATACAGTGAGACCCTGCTTCAAAAACAAATAACTCAAAATAAATAAACAAAAAATACCCGAACAAACGGGATTTAAGAATAGCATTTCCCACAGTTGGTAGGTTTACAGTATAAAGTGAATTCTCCAGCTCTAATCCCTGTTTCTTCTATTCATACATTTGGCAGTACTGGAGTTTTTTGTTTTGTTTTTTTTTCTTTTAATGTATTTGGTACAGGGTCTCACTATGCAGCTTGTACTCATTAGTGATCCTCCTGCTTTCAACCTCCCTAGCTCTGGATCTGGGATTACATGTGTGCATCACCATGCCCTGTTCTAGTGACCACCTCAGTGAGCCTGAGGGAGGGGCCAGAGATGCATGTGGTGCTGGGGGATCAAACCCTGGTCCCTGTACTTGCCTAAAGTAGGCACTTAGTCTGCTAAACCGTTTTCACTGGCCTGGCAGTACTGGAGATTGAACCCAGGGCTCTGATTACAGGTGTATGCCACCACACCTGTTTCTTCAATGCTCAGTCACATGTAGCCATGGAAGCTCCCAACACTGGCAGCCTTTGCCTGGCCTGTGTATCCACTATGTTTGTCTATTTTTTAATGTTTCACTATATGTAGCATATCTCCTTTAGAGCATTTGTTTAAGAAATACTGAACACTTACTTGTGTAGAGCATTATGGTAAACATTGTAAGAGTGAAATTTTATCCACAAGGAATTTGGAGTCTAAAAACAGAAGAAATAGTGTAACCAAGGTCACTGAAATCCCCCTTATGTCTTGGTTATCACAGCAGATGTTAGAACAGGGAGGACTAAGGAACATTTAAGCAGTTATCATTTGGGATAGTATATAAGTAGAATTTGATTCAATTGCAGATTATCTATTATCATTTTTGAGATTTGTAACACTTTTAGACTTCTCCAAGCTGGTCGAAAGATAAAAATAATGACTACTGTTCTGTTAGGCAATGTGAACACATCGTCTAATTTTGTTGGTTTTGATGAAAGAGTTAGTTTAGGTGATTGCTGGAGAGTTTCCACTTTAGAAATTCCACAACAACTCACTGTTTTCCTTTTTACTTTGGTATCTGTTGATGTGATTTTCATGCCTCTCTCATGCATAAAGAAGCCTATTTAAAGAAATCCAGTTCAGATCCCCAAGTCAGTTTTTACCAATTCTGTTTGACAGACCCAAGTGTAATACTTCTCATGAAATATTTATGGTTAACACGTAAATTTTACTGAGATCCACAATCAAAAGAATAAAAACAAAAACTCAGGAGTACTGGGTTGCAGAAAAGTAATCTAAAATCCCATTGTTCTTTGACATCCACTTGCTCACTATTCTGAAAGGAATAGCCTGAGTATCCCTCCTTTTTTTGTGTGTGTGTTCTCCACTATTCTTTTTATCATAGTGCAATATTCTTCCTTTCCTTTTTCTTTTTTTCTTTCTTTCTACTACAGTGTCTACAAGGTCTCACTACACAGATTGAACTCATAGTAATCCTCCTGTTTTCAGTTGCGTAAGTGCTGGGATTACAAGTGTACTCCACCATGCCCAGTCTCAATCACCCTCTCAGCACACCCTAGGGGCCGGGCTGGCATGGCATGCCAGGGATCAAACCCCAGTCCCTGTGCTTGTCTAAGCAGGTGCTTTAGTCTGCTCAGCTATCTGGCCATCCCACTTTTGTTTTGTTTTTTTGCTTGTTTTACAGTAATCTTCCTGCCTCAGCCTCCCAAGTGCTAGAATTATAGACATGTGCCCACAACCCCTGGCCATATTCTTCTTTTTAAAACTTACTCTATTACAAGAGCATAAGCTGTATGTCATTCAAGATGGGGACTTCCTATGAGGTGGACCTGATTCCAAAAAGGAAATTTGTCTGTTGACATTCTTTGAGGATCAATAGATAATTAAACTAAAAGTCTTGTGTTCTTTTTCTTTATATTTGCTTCAGAGCCACCTGATAAAGTCAATTATAATTCTGAGCCCAGAGTATTTTTAAATAAATAATTTAAAAATCAAAAATTTTTCTATGAAATGAGTTTATAGGATATATTTGAAAAAGGAAGGTTTTCAGCCAGCTGCATTCGACACAGGTGTCTCAAAGTGGTTTTGCCTTTACAGACCTTACGAGCTGCTGGAAAAACATACATGATCTTCTTTGTCTTGGTCATCTTTGTGGGATCTTTCTATCTGGTGAACTTGATCTTGGCTGTGGTAGCCATGGCTTATGAAGAGCAGAATCAGGCAACACTAGAGGAAGCAGAGCAAAAAGAGGCTGAATTCAAAGCAATGTTGGAGCAACTTAAGAAACAGCAGGAAGAGGCACAGGTTGGTGATTAGCTCTTTGCAGCAAGCCCTCCTTCCTGCCAGATCGCAGTGACTAGAACTCTATCTGATTGCCACAGCAGTTGATCTTTTCTAGGCACATTGGCAAATAGAGGTCATTATCCTTATTAAAATAACCTGGTTTTTTCCATTTGCCTTAATAGCCAAATTGTTTATGACGATGCTATTTTATTTTGTGTTTTTTAAGAGATGAGGGCTTCTCTGTGTTGCCTGCACTGGCCATAAACTCCTCGGTTTAGTCTGTCTGGGCCTACTGAGGACCTGGGACTACGGGCGTGGGCCACCCCTCCTGACTTAGTAGTACCTTCTGTTGACTCTTACAACTCTTCAGTGCTCTAGCTGGAAAGAAAAAAAGTAACCAGAGTAGTTTTCATGGTACTCCATATAGCACTTTTGTTTTTTGTTGTTGTTTGAGGGTGTGGGCTTTTGATGTGGGCATTGAGTACAGGCCCTCATGTACACTAAGCATGGGCTTTTCCACTGAGCAATACCCCAGCTCAAACCTAACCCTTTTTGTGAACATTGAGTTCTAATTAAAAAGAAAGTAAAAGACTAAGTATTAAAGTAAAAATTGAAAAAAAAAAAAAAAACTAAATGCTGAAATAAAAATTTGAAAAACAGACTTGTGACCTCATCACCCTAATACTTACTTTTTTTAAAAAAATGAGACTCGCCATGCTGTCTGAGTGGCCTTGAACTCTCAATCCTCCTACCTCAGCTTCCCCAGTGGCCCACTCACCTGCGTCCCTACCCTATCCAGCTGCTAACACTCAGCTTTCTAATCCCTACTTAAATATTCATGGTTTTTATGTTGTTACCCCCATAATATATAATAAAGTTTCTTAGCTTTTATTTCCAGTCACTCAGAAGCAATCCCTTGATACTAAGAAGACAGTCAAGTTCTTGTTTAAGATAAGCAGAAGAATAAGCCTCACTCTTCACCACTAGACTCTGTTCAACCAAATTCATTTAGAAGATGGAGACAGTCAGTCCTGACAGTAGCTCCCTTGTATAACCTGGTTTTCTCTCCCTTTCTTTAATTATGGAAAAAAACAAAACCAAAAGAACTCCATCCTCACTAGCTGGTTTGAATGGCTCCAAGTAATGCTTCTGTCTGTTGCCTGCGTCTCTTTCCTAGGCTGCCGCCATGGCCACTTCAGCAGGCACCGTCTCAGAAGACGCCATTGAGGAAGAAGGTGAAGAAGGGGTTGGCTCTCCTCGGAGCTCATCTGAACTTTCTAAACTCAGTTCAAAGAGTGCCAAAGAAAGACGTAACAGGAGAAGGAAAAGGAAGCAAAAGGAACTCTCAGAAGGAGAAGAGAAAGGGGATCCCGAGAAGGTGTTTAAGTCGGAGTCGGAAGATGGTATGAGGAGGAAGGCCTTTCGCTTACCAGACAACAGAATAGGGAGGAAGTTTTCCATCATGAATCAGGTAAACTCTTTGTGTTGGGTGAAAAAAGCTTGAGAAACTCCAGGGTTCCTAATCCTACCTGATTCTGTTTTCCTCTTTGGCCTTGGTTTCCAGAAGTATCCTTGCATAACCAGTCTTTCCTCTCCATTCTGTGTTGTTCTCCCTAGGAACTATGAGAGTTAGTGAGATGATTCAAACGGAATGTCAGGTGAAATAGCAGTGACCAAAGAAACAAACCTTGGGGTTTGTGAGCATAAAAGAGGCAACTGATAAAAAAATTGAAAAAGGAGAAAGAAGGCTAGGGAGATAGCTCAGTGGCTTAAGTACCTTCCTGGCAAGCACAAGATCCTGTGCTCAAAAGAAAGAAATGGAATTGTTGGAACATATCACAATTTCTATGATTTAAATAAAAATTGAGCTAAATAGTCATTAGAGGTGCTGAGAACCAAGAGTTATGGAAGTGATCAGTGTATTGAGATT
Source organism: Capromys pilorides (assembly GCA_004027915.1). NCBI lineage: Eukaryota > Metazoa > Chordata > Mammalia > Rodentia > Capromyidae > Capromys > Capromys pilorides. The sequence continues at coordinate 5,969 of PVKN010032654.1, forward strand.
TAACAGACACCCAATAAGACTAGAATTAGAAGTGACCTGTGTGTTTGGAAATGTCAAAATCATTGAAAACTTTAAAGACATGTTTCAGGCTATACAGTGGTCCCTCACTTATTGCAGAGATTATGTTCCAGACACCCCTGCAATAAAATTAGCAAAGTAGCAACATTATGCTTATTTTTAGTGTATATATATATAATATATTTACATATATATAGCATATATATATATTTTTAAGGCTTTATGAAACCTTCCCACACTCTCATAAACCTTCCCCACATAGTGCTTGGGAGTCTGAGAACAGGATCAGTATGAGTCTGATCTGTGTCGTAAGACCCTGCACTAAAAAATAAATAAATGAGTAAATACATAAACTTTTCCCACACTTTTAATGTTCTTAACCATTTTCTAAACTTGTAAACCTATGTAATTTTAACAACATACATATGCTGTAGGGTTGCAGTACTGCAAAATCCCATAATATAGTGAAAAATCCGTGATGAATAATTTTTGAAATTATTTTTGATTAATATTTTTTGAAAAGTAGTGAAACAATGAGTCCATGAAAGTCGAACCACGAAATAGTGAAGAAGTACTACAGTAAGAATTGTTGCCATTTTCAATTTGAAATGGAGATAAGTGTGAGCTTCTCGTTTAAGCTTTAAAGAACATGGATAAAAATAAACATTTTTATGATTTGTAGGGGTGAAATCTAGAAGAGCTACAGGTGAAGTTAGAAAATGAAGACTAAAGGTGGATCATGGTCTTAGAAGATGGGGAAAGATGTCTTTCAAAGGACTGGGGCAGGGAGATAGCTCAGGTCCTGAGGTGAATCCCCAGTACTGCAAAAAAAAAAAAGGACTAACCTTACTCCCTTATCCCTCAGAAATAGTCAAAAGGTGACATTACATTTGTTACCAAAAAAGATGACCCCTGATATTCTGATTTTTCCGTAAGGTATAAATTAAAAATCTCACTGAGGTTAGATGAGAGGTTGAGTTGCGGCTTAAAGGAAATATTGACAGTTCCAAATAGTAAGAAAAATCGGGACAAGAATTCTGCTAATCAAATTAATTCTGTTTGTTAATAAAGTCCCAACTCTTTAGCGTAGAGATGATAGCATACTTCTCCTCCTGCTTGCGTACAGTCTGCCTTTTCAGTCTCTGATCACTGTGTTGCAGTATTTAACCCAGAATAATCTGCCTGCTGGCTATATTTGCATATGATGTTTGTTTTCTGCCCTCTGAAGTTTATTCCACAAAGCTGTAAGAGACACTCCATCTCTGAGTGTCCATGTCATGGTTATTCTTTACATTTCTCTCAAGAAATCTTTTATACCCCTCTTATTGTCCAAGTGGAAAATTTTCTTTTTTCCTCAGGTTTTATGTCTATATCTCCACGTGAGTATATTCTGAGTACATATTTTATTTATGTGAGTGTATTTTTTATGTGAGTGTATTCTAAGTATGTATTTTATTTATCCTCTTGAAGTCCTAGAGTCAGATTGCTTCTTTGTACATGGCTGCCATTCAGATATTTTTGGACAAATGAATGCAGGAATTTCAGAAATCTAATTTAACCCCTTCTGGGACTTCTCTGACTGGTGCCACCTGTGCCTCACCTTCATATCACCTTTATCTTAGGTCCCTTTTAGGAGAAACTGTGATTACAACTTTATTACAATCCTGACCTTGTTTTGAGAACCATCACTGAGCTTGGTAGTGGATACCATAGTGCAGGTAGTACTTGGCTAATGAGTAGTCTCTGATTAATGTGTAGGCTTCAGCACAGTTACATTATTGCTCCCTCGCTCAAAAAATAAAATTAGGTTTCTGAGCTGTCCTGCTTTGCATGAACATCCACTTCCTCTGATTTCTCCATTTGAAGGAAATTGTAGAGTCCTAGGGGCCGTGTCTAACTGCCAAGACTTGCTTAGGACACACACATCTCCTCCTGTAATCATATTCTCAGCCCCATTACTCTCCTGCACTTGCTTGGATTTTATTTGGAAGAGTGACTGAGAAAATTAGGTCTAGGTGTGCTTACTAATGGATCCAGGGTTATGCAGCTAGTAGTAGATGTTAGAGCTAGTCCCATCTCCTCTGGAGCTTTATGCCTGGCTACCCCTGATAGCTGACCTACACTTGTATGTGGCCTCACATTTCCCACAGCACAGGTCAGGCATGGGTCAGTTTCCTTTATGTTTTTACATTCTGAGATTATCTGGAAATGTCTCCTAACCTATCTCCTGCCACATTGCCCTGTACTTTTAGGGCCTAGCATACTTTGTAAGTATTGGTTAGAGTCAGTGTTAACAAAGTATTTTAATTTTTCTCTTCCAGTAATTCTCATACTTTTTTGCTAGAGAAATCCATATCTTTTTATATGCTTTTAAGGAAATTTTAAATCTTTAAAAACTATTGAGAATCCCAAAGAACTTTTTAAATATATATTTTTGGGAATCAGGATTTAGGTCAGTGGTGCAGCACCAGCCTGTCAAGTATGAGGTCCCGAGTATGATTCCTGATACTAAAAAATATGTGTATACTTTTAACTTATCTGCTTAGAAATTAGAGCTAAAAATTTAAAAATCTGTATTGACTAATTTATTTGTTATATCATTAACACAAATTACATATATTTGTATAAAATGAACTGTTTTAACAAAGTAGTGTAAAGTAGTATTGTTAACATTTTTAAATTCTCTTTAATCTCTAGTTTAAATGAAAACAATATCATACTTGTTTCTATATGCATTAAATCTGTTGCACTATTTTTTTGGTTAAATTATTTGAAAAAATTCCAGTTTTACACAAACATATAGTTAGAAAAGGGTGGAGTGTTGTAACTGTCTTTCCAGATAAGTTTGAATGTTCCTTCGTGTTACTATTCCTAAACTCACCAGTGCTGTTTTTTAAAAGTTATTATATGGAATCTAAAACTATGTCAGTAGCTTCATACTTGATTATATTAAAATCCTTTGCTCTATTTTATACCATAGATGTTCATCTTTTTTTTAATTAAACGACTTTATCCAACTCATGTACCAAATGAGCATTTCTCCTGCCCTAAGCCTCCAGGTCGTGGGCAGCTAGGTGCCACCTCCATAGCCCAGAGCCCTCTAAAATCATCCAAGCTGTAGGGTTCTACACTTGTTCAAACTGGCCTACCTACTTCACCCACTCCTCCCTGCAGGAAGCAGGACCATGCCTTCCTCTTCCCCTCTTCCTCCTGACTTACACTTAGTTGCCTGTATAGTGTTTTGGTGCGTGGCATGCCTTTCTCGCTTGGAACTGAGTGACAAACTCTTCTTTTGAAAGCAGTTCCTCTGTATCTCTACCTCTTAAAAAACCTACTATTTTCTAGCCACATTCTTGAGATCAGTTTTTCTCAAACATCTGGAGTGAAGCAGTAGGTTTTTTAATATTTTTGTGAACTGATACTTAATGTGAAATGTAGTAACAATGAATTTCTAGAAAAATTATCACATTCTTAGATGTTATGACAATGTTAATTGCTATAAAAATTTCTGAATGTTTCTTTCAATTTCTTTGCATGTCTCATTGTAAACCAGTACCAGGTCTCATACTAGCACTGATCTGTGAATCATACTCCAGAGTAGAGCAGGTTAAGGGGAGTGAGACAGCAGCTCAGTGAGGATGCCCAAACAGTGGTGTGGGAGAAGAGAAACAGTATGGTAGAGGAGGCCCTGATGTGCTTACCAGGCTAGCAACCTGCCACATCATGGCAGCTTTTACTCATACATAAAACCCAACCAACAAGGGAACCTCCTCCTCTGTTGTGCAAGGATGCAGCAGAAGAATAAAATAAGTCATAATAAACAGAGATATTGCTTACCTGCATCATTTTTCCAGAGGCATATAAATAGCGCATGACATGTGACCTTTATGTAAATGATCTATGATTAATGATTTTGTTGATATGGCTCCCAGTGAGCAAACTCATTTGTGTCTCAGAAACTTGTGAGCTGCTTAGAACCAACTCAGGAAAAGACTTCATAACAAATGAAGACAGGTAAGAAAATAAAACATGCTGTCCTGGGCCGGCCAGGTAGATTAAAGTACCTACTTAGGCAGATGCAGGGGCCAAGTGTTCCATGCCAGCCCCACCCCCAGGGCACACTGAGGGGGCGATTGAGACTGGGCTTGGTGGCCTGTGCCTGTAATGTCAGCTCTTGGGAGGTTAAAGACAAGCGGATCACTATGAGTTTGATCTGCATAGTGAGACCCTGTAACCCTATATATCCTATACTAAATACATTAAAAAAAAGAGAGAGAGAGAAAAACAATAGAACATGCTAAAATTTGAATTTTCGGCCAGGCATGGTGGCACATGCCTGTATTTCCAAGAGACTGTGTCAGGAGGATCATTGTAAGTTTAGACCTGTCTGGGCTACAAAGTAAGCTCAAGGCCAGCCTGTACCTCATAGCAAGAACTTGTCTCAAAAAGACTAAATAAGTAAATAATTAGAATTTTCCAAGAAAATATATGGAGCTAGAGGCAATGGCTTTATACATGACTGGAAGAGACAGAAAGTGGGAGGATTTTGAGTGCAGAACTAGAAATGAAATTCTAGACAAGACAGAGACAGAAGTACTAAAGAGGACCTGCACAGTCCTTCCAAGGTTATCATCAGAAATGTTACCCGTAAAAAGATTTTATTGGCCTGTATCCAGGCCATGAAGACTTTTAACACTGCAACCATTATAGAAGATTAAGACCTACATTTTAAGCCAGAAACACATAGTTTAAAATTCTCAAAGTTGCTTCATTCTTATTTGGACAAACTAAATATCTCAAGGTAGTGAGGAAGATTACCTATTGTCACATGTTTGCTACATTTGTTTCTTTTAGAGTAGTGGTCCTCAAACTGGGCTTTGTGGTACTTGAGAACTTGCTAAGTATAGTTTTAAGGAATCTGATTTCCAAGCCTTTGACTTCCGTGTAACCATGCCTGAGCTCATGGTCCTGTCACGCTGGTTGTCCTTTCCTCTGTCAAGAGGCATTCTCTTCCCACTTCCCACTCACCCAAAATAGTACTCAGTTCTCATCCCACACTTAATGTTGAGCATTGTTCTATTGTACAAAAATCTTGGGATGCCCAACAAAAGGATAATTGAAAATACTAGTGGCTATAATATTGAGTGGGATGGCCCATACCTGTAATTCCAACACATGAGAGGCTGAGCTAGGAGGATCATCATAGTAAATTCAAAAAAAGAAAAAGAAAATATTAGTGGCTATAAAAAATTTTTATTCCAGGAAATTTAAATCCATTGTAAAGCTTTCTGAATTTATCTGTTACTTATATATTTCTCCTAAGAGTGACACAGTGGTAATCAAGGGTGTTAGGGTTTTGTAAATTCAGTATTCAGATGATTGTCACTGGAGTACTATACATTTATAAAAACATTAAAAATGAAGTAATACTTTTTCAATTAAAAATAAGTCTAATCTAGCCAATTGCTCTGACATTGAGGATGGAGTTGCCAACTAGATCACGTGATAGTTTAAGTAAACTAAATCTGTGGCTGGAAAGCTTTTTTTTTTTTTAAATGGTCAGAAATGCTCCTAAGGGCCTGACCAGATAGCTCAGCGTATTAAAGCACCTGCTTATGGGCCAGCAAGATGGTTCAGCAGTCTAAAGCGCCTACTTAGGAAAGCTTAGGCAACTGCAGTTCATACCCCAGCACCACATGCTGCGCCAGCCCCACCCCCCAGGGCAGGCTGAGCCGGCAGTTAAAATAAATAAATAAAACATTTAATAAATAAATAAATAAAGCACCTGCTTAGGCAGACACAAGGAGGGTTCGGTCCCCAGGCATGCCATGCCAGCCCCGCACCTGGGGTGCACTGAGAGGGTGATTGAGACTAGGGACTGGCCATAGTGGCATGCACCTGTAATCCCAGCTCTTGGGAGGCAGAACACAGACAGATCACAAGTCCAATCTATGTAGTGAGACCCTGTAGACCCTGTACTAAATACAAAAAAAAAAAAGAGAAAGAAAGAAATACTCCTAAAGCAAAGCTTTTTTAAAAAACTTCTATTTTAAAGAGAATAAAACATTTAAAAAATTAGAAATGATACAGAATTAAAAAAAAAGATTAGGAATTCGGCAATGGTTGTTATATTGCTTAAGTATATAAAATTGGTCAGAAAAATTTTAAGCACTAACTGTTCCTCTCAGTGAGCAAATATGAATTAGTAGTACAATTATC
>PVKN010032655.1:0-12205 GCA_004027915.1 Capromys pilorides
TCAGGAAAAATATCACATGTTTTAAACTATGGTTCAATAATTTCCTAAGAAAGTATGTCCCTGATTTCCTATAGACCTTTAAAATTTCACTCTGTTCTATGACCTTAGTGATTCTTTTTTTAAATAAGAGCACAGATGCACTTTTATTTCCTTTAAATTATTTTTATTACTTTTAATAACAAATAACAATGTGACAGTTTAAAACATGTTAGTAGTATGTTTCCAATAATTGATACAATGCATATTGTTGTCCTAATAGGCACAGGGTTCTAATTTTTCTAATCGTTATTGGTACAAAAAATTTCTTTTCCTTGAACTAAGAGAAAGCAGCTGTATACATAGTCTAATGTTCCATAATTGCAGTGGGTTACTGGCAGAACTGGCAATGTTGGAAGCTGTTGATTTAAGCCTTTTACAGCTCAGCATACTAATCTAGCTTTACATTTTACGTCTCATGGATAATCTTTTCTGCTTGGTGGTCAAGGGCAAGTAAAATCAAGACTTGTACAACAAAACATGTAACTTTTGTATCTCCCAAAGTCAGTCAAATCCCCTCAGGATTTACTTTGGAACCATGTAGAGTACTTTGTAGAGCTGTTGTTGATATCAGTCATCTGGATGAGTCACAGCCATTTCTTGACCAGTTTGCTCTCTGTGAAAGCCTGAGAGAATGTTTTTTCTCTAGGTGACTCTCCTTAGGCACACTGTACATCTTAAATCCCTTTCCTCTGTAGTCCCATAATCTCCTTGAACAAAAAATTCTTGAGGGGTACAGCATCACAAGAATTTGGTGTCCAATGACCTCAGCAGAAAGGTTGCTTTGGAACTTGGCATGAACCATGCCACTGTTTCCATGGACCCAGGTTAGTTTCCCCCAGATCACTCTGGTCTTGTTTGGTTTGCCACCTGGAGTCATAGTATTGTTTCTCACTCTGAACACTTAAGCACATCTCTTGCTCAAGTGGAATTCAGTTTTATCCTGGCATAAACACCTTCAATTTTAAGAAGAGCTGTGTGTTCTCTCTGGTTCCAGAGACCTTGCATATAGCCAGCAAAAAAAAACCTTGCACCACAGTCTTCCAGACATATTTGCCTTTCAGAAGTTCTGTTCCTAGCAGGCCTCCTCAGACTCCAAAATGGTGGAATAAGCAACGCTTCTTCACAGTGTTCCTAATTACCTATTTATTGTTGTTAATGAGTTTTATTTCCTGGATGTGATATTATCATTAGTAGCACTTGATCTGCAACTATTTTTTACTATGAAGGTTTCAAATCCTCTCTTACACACTTCTTTTTCCTTTAACAAATCTTTCCTCATTTCCATTTCCACATTGTTACTGATTTTCAAATTATCCACTTATACTCCACTCTGCCTTTCTGCTCCTAGCTGCCTGTCTCTGCTTCTTTTTCTCTGTACATTCCACTCAACACTCCTTGGCAAATTTGTGTCTCCCAAGGATTTAGATTTATGATGTCTGTATTATATTTGAAGAAACAGCTACAAGAGAGATGGTCAGAACTTTTTCAGGACTGTCCTAAGAAGAAATTGCTTCTTGATGTAATCATTCTGAACCCAGCAACCCATCTGCTGTGTTGAGACCTCCTAATTTGTTTTTATCCTATTACCAGGGTTAAACATAGCCCAAGGAAGAAATTTTCTTTATGGATGTCTGAACTCTTTGAGTGCTGCAAGGCCAGAAAGTCTCCTTTCTTCTACTGAAAACAAAAATGATTAGGTTTGCATTAGGGCAAAGAGAAAAAGGTTAAATAATGTTGTTAAATTTATATCAAGTTTTCTATCTTTTCTGCTTGTAGTCACTTCATTGTTTAAAACTTAAGTCCTTGATTTCCATTCAGCCATGTTATGTCTCTCCATTTTTATTTCTTCTTTTGAGTTCTTACACTAAGGAGACTATATGATATTCGCACATGTAGGTCTGGTTTATTTCACTTATGAGTATATCTTCAAGATATATCCATTTATATGTGAAGTCTTCTAGTTTATCATTTTTTAAAGCTGCGTAATATTCCATTGTATAAAAATACCACATCTTTTTTCAGCCATTCTTCAGATGATGGGCATTTTGGTTGTTTCCAAGATTTGGCTATTACAAACTGGGCTGTAAACATAGGTGTACAGATATCACTATGATATGATGTTTTCAGTTCTTCTGGGAAAATTCCCAGCAGGGGGATAGCTGGATTGAATGGGATTTCCAGTTCTAGTTTTTTAAGGAGTCTCCAAACTGCTTTCCATAATGGTTGCACCAGTCTGCATTCCCACTAGCAGTGGAGAAGGGTTCCATTTTCCCCACAGCCTCTCCAACATTTATTATTCATTGATTTCTTTATAATAGCCATTCTTTCTGGGGTGAGATGGTATCTAAGTGTTGTATTAATTTGTATTTCATGAATGGCTAGCAATGTGGAGCATTTCTTCATGTATTTATAGGCTTGTTGAATTTCTTTCTCTGAGAAGTGCGTGTTCATCTCAGATGCCCATTTCTGAATTGGGTCTTTGAATTTTGGGACCCTAATGGTTTTTAGTTCTTTATAAATTCTAGATAGAAGACCTTTGTCTGAATACTTACTAGTTAAAATCTTTTGGAAATTTGTGAGTTGTCTTTTTACTCTGTTGATAATTTCTTTTGATGTGAAAAAACTTCTTAGTCAGAGGACATTTTGATTTTTGTCCATGAACTCTTTGCCTACCCCGATGTCCTCAAGATTTTCTCCCACTTTCTCTTCCAGGAGATTTAATGTTTCTCTTTTAATATTTAGATCCTTGACTTTAGTTTAGTGCATGGTGATAGATCTGCGTCAAGTTTTAGTCTTTGGCATGTAGAGAGCCAAACAGAAAAGATAGAAAACATGGCAGGAGCAAAACCATGCACTTATATACACAGGATGAATGAAATAATGCTCCTAAGAACTTCCAAAGAATTTTCACACTGACGGTAGCAATGTGTAGCACTAAAAGTATGCTTGGAATGCCTGTGATTCTGGTCTTTTAGATGTGTGCTGCTTCTAATGTAATTTCAATTACTGTTATACTTTCTCAAGTAAATGATTGGTTTACAAGAAAACAAAAACAGGTATTAAATGAGAGTAAGAGACTAGGAAAAATGCCATAGGGTTGACCGGCTACAATTATGAGTATACTTAGATTTCTAATTGTGTAAAAATGTGTAACTGCTTTTATTATATGCTATAGAGATTTATTAGAATATCAGTGATTGATGGAATTCCAAGTTAAGACTGAGATGTTTGATACTCAGAAAGACAGTGATGTTAAGCTCAAGTATCTATGGTATAGAGTAATAGTATCACTAAGCTTTTCTTCTGGAGGGTTAAGAATATAAGTTTACAGACCAAAAATTAGAGACAAAGAAGGGCTACAAGGATTGCCAATATTTTAGCCCTATCCCTTCAAGGTCAGTGAGGACTTGGGACATAAGAGAGTCTGTGCTGTAACATCCTATAACTCAGTGGTGTCCCAAATTTTCTGTTCAAAGAGATTATGGGACCACAGAGGACAGGGATTGATGATGTATGGTGCACCTAAGGAGAGTCACCTGGAAAGAAAACATTCTCTTGGGCTTTCACAGAGAGCAAACTGCTCAAGCAAGGACCACGATTCATCCAGACACCTAACACTGACAACAGTTCTACAAAACCCTGTACATAGTTTCAAGGTAAATTCTGAGGGGATTTGACTGATCTTGGGAGGTACAAAAGTTACATGTTTTGTTATATGGGTCTTGCTTTAACTTGCCATTAACCACCCAGCAGAAAAGTTTAACCACAAGGCATAAAATGTAAAACTAGATTAGTATAATGAGCTATAAAAGGCTTAAATCAACAGCTTCCATCATTGCCAGTTTTGCCAATAACCCACTTCAATTATGGAACACTGGATTGTCTATAAAACTACTTTCTCTTAGCTCAATGAGAAGAAATTTTTGTACCAATAATGATTAGAAAAATTATCACATCTATACCCTGTGCTCTGTATAACTGCTAGGAGGACAACAATATGCATTGTGTCAATTATTAGCAATGCACTACTATCATGTTCTGAAACTGTCACATTGTTATTTCTTATTAAAAGTAGTAAAAAAAAAAAATTAAGCATCAAAGTACCGTATGACTCAGTCATCCTCCCTCTTGGATATTTATCCAGAAAAAATAAAAATTTATGTCTGCATAAAAAAATAAAGTTTTCATCATTACTTAAACTTTGATTATCTGTCTTATGTTGACTTTTTAGATATTCAGAATGAGTTGTGAGCACGGTAGTATTCTCTGTCTGCCGGGCAGCATGGAGATGATCCTGACTGCTGCTCACAATACAGGCTTCTCCTCAGAGCTTCTCTGTCACCTGGCAGGTGTGCACCCTTAAGTGGCTTTTTTGTGCCTGGCCTGTCCTCACTGCCAGTGATGTGACTTTGTGCTAGTTTAATCGCATTCAAAGCTGAGAGACTCCTCTGTTCTAGGAAGAGGGCTCTTACTTCCCACTGAGGTTCAGCACGCCGACATCCTATCATCAGAGCACAGAGTGATCAGCTCTGTGACGGCTTATGTGGGGGCATATTCCTACGAGTAGCACTCTTCGCTCATCTCTTGTTGGTGTTATCAGTCTGACAAGAAATACTCTCACTTTATCTCAGATGTTCCCATGTTTCTCAAAGGCTCCTCGTAGAACACTACCTGGCTTTTGATGGACAGATTTTTTTTTTTTTTTTAGTAGTAAATGAGGGTAGCATAACACACTAAGATACAATTTAAACTTAGTGACATTGCATTCAAAGCCAAGCTCACTATGGCTTCCAGTCCCTTCTACTTATCTCCCAGGTAACAATTATTTAATACTTCCACTTTTAGATATTGTCAACTTCTTTAACATGCTCTGAGATACTTATATTGTCTTTGATTTCTCATTCATCACTACATCTGATTTTTCCTGCTTGTGTCTGTTTTGCATATATTTTTGCTCTCAGGACATTTAGCTTGGTCAAATTCCACAATACTTGCAACAACCTCTTCCTTGGGCTCCAGTTTTTAATTTCTGTCTAGTCAATCTAGCCAAAGCATTACAGCCAGCAGAATTAACCTATTGTACAGACTTCTTTATATTACATTCCTCCTCTAAAGTCATTATTTGTTCCCCCTGGAATTATTAAAACCTAAAGTAACATAAAGACAAAAATTAAAACTGAGGCCCAGATGGAACTGAGATGGGGTTGAATCCTAATTATTCCACTTTTTTAAGCTTATAACTAAATTTTCTCATTTGTGAGATAGTTACAAATCTGTGACTGGTGGTTTGTAGTGAAGATAACACTGAAAAATAAACAAAAAGAGAGAAAGAAAACAAGGACCTTTCGGTGTAGTACATGATGTGTATTAAGCTTTTACCCTGATAAAAGTTCTCTAAGAAAGTATGACAGACATTTGTTTCCAAGCTAACTTAAAAATTTGAGGGCTGGGGAGATACCTCAATAAAATAAATGCTTGCCTGGCAAGCACAAGGGCCTGAGTTCAATCCCCAGTTCCACCAAAAAAAAAAAAAAAAAAAGTTTAGGGGCTGGGGAGATAGTTCAGTGGAAAAAGTGCTTGTCTGGCAAGTGCAAGGTCCAAGGTTCATCCCTGGTAACACACACACACACAAAAAAATGCTTTGTTTTGGGACCAGCAGGATGGCTCAGCAGTCTAAAGTGCCTGCTTAGGAAAGCTTAGGCAGCTGCGGGAACATGGTTTGATCCCCGGAACCACATGCTGCACCAGCCCTGCCCTCAGGGCAGGCTGAGCCAGTCATAAATAAATAAATAAATAAATAAATAAATAAATCGTTAAAAAATTTGAGTACTGTCTGTCAATGTTTGTTATAAAATGAGCAAAATCTCAGTAGTTGCTTCACTTTGCTGACTCCATTGTTCTCTTTCAACTTTTATTTTTATAATATCAATTCTATTTATTAAATTTTTCTCACTTCAAGATTCAGATTATCATTATTTTGAGAACACAACTTGTATCTTTCTTAGCTGAATGGCAATGTGAATACTGGCTCACATGAGCTAAACCGTTGCCCCTGCCCCGCTGCATCTTAGGAAGCATGCAGACGCTGCAGCTGTCTTCTTCCCAGGCTTTCTCTTAACTCTCACTCATGTTGGGTACATATCTAAAAATGTTGTTCTGACAGTGTTATCTCCCTGCTCAATATTTGTTCCAGAATTCCAGTTGCATCTGAGTGGAAATGATCCCAGTCCCGTGGCTGCCCAGTGGGTCCAGCATTCCTTGCTGCTCCATCGGCCTCTAGTTCTTTTGCCTTAACTACCATGGCTCAAGCACAGCCATGCACTAACTTGTGTGTCCTTGCCTTCCTGATGTTGTGCCTCTGCTCCTGTCTTTTCTCATTTCTGTAAACTTTTTCATGCTTACACTAACTGTCTGTCTGTCCATCTGTAAATCTGTCTTTCAGTCATTAAGGACTACTCTGAGCCCTCCACCCTACTTCAGTGTCTTTAGTTGTTCTGATTTTGAATGTTCTCATTGAATATGCAAGCACTGTTTGTACTCCTTGGGAATCAAACAATACCAGGAGTTTCAGTGAGTTCTTTGTATTTATTTCTTGCTTCTACAAATAACTAAAAAGCTTTTCAAGGACAAGGAACATGTCTTATGCTTCCTTGTATAATGTAGATACTATTTTGGGGATAACAAAATGATGCATCATCATTTCCTCCTCAGGTTGCCTTGCCTTACAACCTTCTCACTTCTTGGCTTTGTAACGAGTCAGAAAATTCCATGCAGAGAGCAATGGCTAGGAGAAAGAACACCAGATCACTTCCGACCCTTAAAGCTTATTCTCAGTCCTCTGAGGTAATCTTGAAAGGTGAGTATCACTATTGGAATACAAGTACATGTTTGTGGAAAGTCTTTTCACACCTCTTTAACATAACAAAAAAGCAGAATTTGTTATAGACCGTAACAAGGAAAAAGTTTACCCTGATGAGAGGCATTGCAGTGTCTGCCTATACCTTCAGTTCCTGCAAGACTGGGCAGAAATATGGTGCACCTTTATAACTCTTGGGCTGGAAGCAAGGAAAAGGGTGCATACCTGCTACTATGAGTTAGTAATTAGTGCCATAACAGAATTGTGCTTTTCAGCCTGGGTGCTCCCAGCTCCAATGTCACCTGAGGTGAGGCTCAATGAAACCTGGAAGCATCACCAGCCCCTTGGCCCACTTTGTTACTCACAGACTTAAAGCCTGGACTGTGAGGACTGACATCTGAGCCTGTACTAGTGGATATCACTCAGACACCTCTAGCTTCAACTGATTTCTTCCCCACCTCACCTCGTGTGGGGATAAATCCACTGTGGTTGGATGGCACATAGCGAGTCATTGCCAAGGGTGTGGGGGATGGGAGAGACAGCTAGCCTAGCCAGCCTGGAAAATCATGCATTTAATTCTTAGGAATTACTAGGTATATGGTATATATTGGCTGAGAATAGATCTAGCACGATAATTTGAGGAAGTTTCAAAGACTGTGTATGTATATGCTTAATTTTACAATATGAAGTTGAGTGGGAATTGGAAAACTAATTGGTCCAGGAACCTTGCCTGAGACAGTGTCTTGGCAGAACTATATTGACTTAGATGAAGCAGAATGGTCTCTTTAAAGATGTTCATACAGTCTGGATGGACAGGGAAAAAGCAATTCTGAATCTCACCTACTCCTTGATGGGCAGGAAGGATCGGAAGTTCCCACAGGTTGCCCAATGCACAAGTAGCTGGACAGGAAGAACAGGTTCTGGGTCCCCTGAAGATCTGAGCTCAGACCCACTACAACCACATATCCTTGTCACTCCTATAAAAGGTGAGCAGTGTAGGGACAAAACAAGCGGCAGGTTGCCTGGCTCCTAGCAAGGTCGGTGAGAGAAAAACCATGCGTTTGTCCAGTAATGGCAGCTGGACTTTGCACAGGCTTCAGTGGCCCATCCCTGACACCCCCAGGACTACCACGAGCAGGAACCGTACCTCACATTTTGCACACATAAAATGCTACCCACTGTTCTTTTCAGACTCTCTTAGTTACTTACTTTGTTGCTGAGACAAAATATCCAAGATGCACAAGTTAAAGGAGAAAAGAGGTTACTTTGGCTCACAGTTTGTGGAGCCTTCTATCCAAAGTCAGCTGGCTTCAAGGCACAGTTGCATGGCATGGGCACTGCAGAGGAGAAACAGTCTGGGGCAGAGCAGGCAGGAGCAGCAGCAGGAAGCCTCCTTGTCCTTTTCACCCCACCGAGGCTATAAGACTTTTGTGGTATCACCCATACACAGGATGGGGCTTCCCATTCCCCACACTCGGAACTATGATAAACCAATTAATGGGATAACCAGCATCCGTGTCATACTACCAGTATCACACCTTTAAGCCCATTCTCACACTGTATGTCTGGCCATCTCTGTAAAGCCCCACCTACAGTCACAAGAGAAGAGGCTTTTGAGGGACATTGAGACACAGTGCATAAGAAAGATCCACATGGCAGGGAAGATAGCTCAGTAAAATAAGTGCTTGCCTGGCAAGCTCAAGGTCCTGAGTTCGATCTCTGGTAACAGCTCCCACCCCCAAAAAAAGATAACCTTTGGTTTAGGCCAGCCAAATAACGCAGTAGGTTAAAGTGTCTGCTTAGGCAGACACAGAGACTGGGGTTCCATCCCCAGCAAGCCATGCCAGCTCCACCCCTGGGCACACTAAAGCAGAAATGGCAACTAAGTCTGGGAGTGGTGGCACGTGCTTAAAATCCCAGTGCTTGTGAGGCTGAAAACAGGAGGATTACTCTGAGTCTGATGTGTGTAGTGCAACCCCGTAAACCCTGTACTAAATACATTAAAAAAAAACAAATTACAAACCAAAAAACACAGACCCACAGAAGGGAGAAAGTAGAGGGATGGAATCTGGAAAGACTTCACCTTCAATGTGAGGCAAGTCATTGGATTTATATCAAGCTGAAACAGAAACAGAGTTTGGGTAAGTAGGACATTATTTATGGAACAGGATGTATCTGAACCTGAAGAAATTTAGAGTCTATCTTAGTTTTCCTTGTGCTCAATAGCACAAGTGTATAGGGGTTACCTAATCAAACCTGGAGTATAAAAGTTACAGTTTCTTCAGTATATTTCAATGTAAATAGATTTAGACACTGATAAAATGTATTCACATTATAATATGATAGGAATGTCTTGCATGTAGAATGGATTGAATAAATATGTATTGAATTGGTCTGTAAGAGATTTGCAAATTCAAGAATTTCAGAATATTCCAAGGGTGTGCATATATTAAAAGCAATCTACCCTCTGATATCCTCAGATAGGCCAACAGAGTATATGCCCTTGTGATTCTGTGGGGCGAAATGCTCCCACACTTGGTAATTTACTTATGCATGTGCATGAGTGGACCGGTGGCCAGGGTCCTTTGGCCTTCACTGTCCTGGGCTGAGTGCTTCCCTCACTGTCCCCATTGCCATTGGTTCCACCTTCTGCACTAACTCTCACCTTGGAGGTTACTACTGTTGCTCAGGTTACTACTGTTAATACTGTTGATCTCCTGTCACCTAAGGTCAAGACGACTTGCTGCAAGTGCAACTTTGAGGTTCCCAGCCCCACTGCCCAAACTCTAGGTGGCCTGACTCCCACGTTGCCGATGTATTTTCACTCACATAAAACTAAGTTTAATCTTTGCTATAGAGGAAGTTCACAGTGTTCCAAGACTGAGTTAGCAATGATCAGTGCAATGTTCTATTTCCAGCTTTGATTCTGGTCACCTTGGTTCTCAAAGTGGATAAATACACCATTTTTTCCCCTTACCATGATCCTAGATTCCTGCTTATATTCTGTCATTAAATACTGAGAGAAAGACTTTCTGACAATTTTAGATCTCCTATCTTTTCTAGGATTATAGCCATGCAGCAGGAGGTTTAAGGGTTGAAAACCCCCTAAGCACGTGGGCCTAACCTGCCAATAACAGAGAACCAGGAAATTGAAAGAAAAACAGTTTGCAAAACCATGCACGTGGCACCAATCAGAGAATGCTCTCTGCAGTTCATTTTGTGAGAACTCATGCAGATTTTGGATAGGGCAGATTAGGTCTGATGTCAGGTCAATCTGACAAGTAGGGGGAGAAGAGATTGGACCATTAATCTCTGCATTTTTTTTTTTTTTTTTTTTTTTTTTTTTGGACACCAGAAATCAAACTAAGGACCTCATGCTTTCGAGACAGGCACAGCAACCCCGGCAACGGTGGACATCAACCCTGTGGCCACTGTGTTCCCCTTTCACAGCTGTCTGCTCTCAGCCCTGCAGAGTGTACTTTCTCTCCTACTTTCAGTTGGTCCACACTCAATATGGGAAGCATGTTTCTTCTCCTACCTTTAATAAATGTAAAACATTGCTACCTTTTGTATCTTATGTTCTCCAATTCTTTGTTTTGGACAAAAGGAAATTAGAAAGAATCTTAAAAGTGGAGCTTATAGCACCCCAAAAGTCTGATGCCAATCATACCAAGTTATCCCTCCCCCCATCAGTCATTTCAGGCAGGATGATTGTTCATTTTCAATTATATAGATTCTATTTGCCTGAATGAAATAAGAGGACACAGACCTGTGCAGGTTTGAGAAACAGGACAACCCAGCATCCAATCTCAGGGAAAGCCTCTCCCAAATGTGCTCTCCACCCAACTTTAGATGACAAAACCACAGCAGGGAACAGACTCTTGAGATGCAGTTGGTACATGGGATCTTGGCTTTCAGTGCTTAGGGCTGAACCTTAGACATAAAGAATTGATTACCTAGCTCAGAGCGCTGCGCCAGCACATGCCATGCAGGCTTCTCCCAGGATTCAGCTCTCTCTCTGTATCATATGACACAGAAGTCACAAAGACTCGTGCTTATTGCTTCTCACAGTATCAGTTTCCAGGGCTGCCCTGGCCTCACAAGATCACTGAAGTGGGCAGTAACCTCAGAGTTCACCAAATGTAGTGTCTGTGTTTTCAAAATTGCAATAAACCTTAGGAAATAGTTGCTTTTTTTTTTCTGCAAGATAACTTTCTAAGATCCTTGCATCCAAATGGACATATCTGCATTGGCATGACAACCAGAAGGAGGGCACAAGAAGGAAAAGACAACCATCTCCTGGGACAGTGATGCTGATCCTTGCAGAACTTCCAGTGGTGCAAACAGACTGCCATGGTATGTGCGTCATTGGTTCACCACCACTTGCTTAAGGTGTTGGAAGGGAGAACTGGTTATTCCTAGAGTGCTAACTTCTAGAAACAAGGGGGCTCCACTCTTACCAGATGATATGCAAAAAGGGATATGCAAACTGAGGGACCGTCACTGCATATGTCAGGCCCAAGGGCAAATGACTCAAGAGTGTGCTTGTGACCAGAAAGCAACATCAAGGGAAGACAAGATTTCCTGGCAAGGAAAAATAAGCATGGTAATAAGTTTAAACTCAAGGCTTGGACAAGACTATCCTACCTTTTCCACCATCAACTGACCTGTAAATTATTCTTTGTGAGACCAAAGCTATGATGAGGAGATGATAAAACAATCCAATGTTGGGTCATTTAAATTATTCCCCATGAGATTTTTTTTCCATTCCTAAAATACAAAAACCTGCACATTTAACACACATAAATAGAGGGCCGGGGAAAGTAGCTCAGTGGCTTAAGCTCCTTCATGGCTAGCGTGAAGTCCTCAATTTGATCCCCAGCACATACACACAAATAGATACAAAAGAAGAAACAGCAGGCAAAGTCTATTGCAAATAGCAAGACCTGTCCATACTGCAGCTATGCAGTTACATTTTCATCTTGCAGGATGCAAGGACTTCATATTGCTTATATTTCTCTCAGAGCTAATAATGAACATCAAGCCGCCTCATTGATCTACACGGTTATTGAAGCTGGACAGAGGAAAACAGCTAGGTTGAAAAGAGACAAGAAAGGGCCGGCGAGATGGTTCAGTGGTCTAAAGCGCCTGCTTAGGAGGGCTCAGGCAACTGCGGGGACTGCAGTTCGATCCCCGGCACCACATGCTGCGCCAGCGCCACCACCAGGGCAGGCTGAGCCAGCCACAAAATGAATAAATAAAAGAAACAAACAAACACAACAAGCAAACAAATAAATAAATAAATAAAAT
>PVKN010032656.1:0-12215 GCA_004027915.1 Capromys pilorides
ATACCCTAAGTAAAGTTGCAAAAATCCCTAAGTCAGCATTTACAACTTACATGAAAGAGCACAATGTCTTTAATATATAAAGAATTACTATAAAGCTATGAGAAATAAGCAGCCAAACAAAATTAAGGACACGAAATAGATACAGGTACAAATTCTCTATGATAAATGTAGTCATTCTGTACGTTGAAAATGTACCGATATAATCTGATACAAAACAATGCCCTTAATACACACATACACAGATAATTCATAGAGATATAAATATTTGCAAGACCAAGATATTTGCAAGACGTTTAGCCTCACTGAGAATCAAGAAAGGAAACAAAACCATGAGCTACCATTTTTTTACCTAACTGGCAAGTTCTATGGAAACACAGGCGGCCTTGGTGAGACAGTGGGATCTTAATATATTGTTGGTAGGGGTACATATTAACACAAAACTCACACATTCTATGTTTGGGTCACTTTGGGAATTGAACCCACAGGCTTGTGCATGCTAGGCAGCTGCTCTACCATTGACCTACACCACCCACCCAAAATATGGATCTTAATTTGCTGTTATCTATTGCCTTTTGATATCTTTTAATTTAGACATGCCACTTGTGGGAATTTGTCCTAAAAACATACTTAAGCATGTGCTCAAAGATGTGGCTACAATGATCACAGGAACATTGTTCATAAGAGCAAGAAATTAAAGAGGAAAAAAGCTAAATCCCAATTCAAAAATGGTTAATAAAACAAATCAGGGTCCAATTCTATAGAGCAATACTATGAGATCATAAAAACAGTAAGGCAAACAATATGACAAACTGCAAGAAGCCCATAGTGTCTATATTTTTAAAAATCACTTGTTTGTTTGTTTTATGTATTCATTTATTTGGTTCAGGGTCTCACTACACACGTCAGACTCCTAGTGATCCTTCTGTCTCAGTCTCCTCAGCGCTGGGATCACAGGCATGTGCCACCACGCCCCGTTTTGGTGACTGACCCGGTGTGCCCGAGGTTCTGGGGCCAGCATGCATTACCAGGATTGAGTCAGGGTCGTCGTGCTGTCCAGGCAGGCGCTTAGACCTCTGAGCTATCTCTCCAACTCCATAGTGTGTATCTTATCATAATAGTTTTGATCATTTTGAGATATAATTTACACAGAACAGAATGTACTTTTTGGAGAGGCAGTATGAGTGATTCAGCATAGGAACTTTTCCCAGGGGAACATTTTAGCTCTTGGGGATAGTGTCCTGTGAAGTCCTAGTTTTACCAAGATTGGACTTGAACTTGCTATTTTCTGTCTTGCCTCAGCCTCCCAGAAAGCAACATTACAAATGTTTACCACTGCGCCAGGTGGAAAGCACACATTTTTAGTTAGATGAGTTTAGCAAATTTCTTTCTGCAAGGAGGTTCATTGGTGTCCCTTTCCAGTCTTTCCTGATCACATGCCTCTGGCCTGCACCGTTGCTTCCCTATTTATATACTCTAAACTAGTGTGACTCTTCTAGAATTTCATATCAATAGAATCAAACAGTATTCACGATACATTTTTATGTCGGAAAAAAAGTCAAGTTACAGAAGACAGTTATGACAGGGTACCAAAATGTCTAACTATAGGGGGAAAGCTGTAGGAAAGAAGGTGTAAATGTGAAACTAAGGAACTGTTTCCTGTTTTGTGAATTTCAATTCCTCAAACTTTGTTAACAAACACTGCTTCACCTCTACCACTTAATAATTGCTTGCAGAGTTATAAAAGTAATACAGTCTCATTGAAGGCAATTAAACCAGGGATAGTGGTGTATGCGTGTAACCCTAGCACTCAGGAGGCTGAAGCAGGAGGACTGCAAGTTTGAGGCCAGCTTAGCATCATAGTTTGAAGATAGCCTGGATTATACATAGTAAGACCCTATCTCCAAATCAAACAAACAAACAAAAAACAGACAAACAACCCAAAATTTGAAATAATATAAAAGTATACACATTTCGGTTGTTTCCCAGGGGTCATCTCATCTGCTTGTTTGTTTATTTATCTACTGATTTATTTGATGTGACTGAACCCAAGGCCTTTGCACCAAGCTACATTCCCATCCTCTTTTAAATTTTTAAATTCTGACGCAGGATTTCAGGAAGCGTTCAAGTTACCTAGCAGGATGGGCTTGAACTAGAGATCTGTCTGTCTTATCCTCCTGGAGTGCTGGGATTGCAGGCAGTGCACCACCACGCTCAGGTTTTGTTTTTTGTTTTTTGCTTTTTCTCTTTAGATGGGTTCTCACTGTCTTTTAAGCTGACCTCAAACTCCTGGGCTCAAGGTGTGCTTCAGCCTGTTTCCCAAGCAGCTGGAACTGCAGGCAGGCACCACTGTGTCAGGCCAGGGTAGGTATTTTTATTTATTTATTTTTTAAAAAATATTTTTAAACTTTATTTATTTATTTATGCTATGGCTGGCTCCGCCTGCCCTGAGGGTGAGGCTGGCGCAGCATGTGGTGCCAGGGATCAAACCGTAGTCCCTGTGGTTGCCTAAGCAGGTGCTTTAGACCACTGAGCTATCTCATCGGCCCCAGGGTAGGTATTTTTAAAAACTCAGATGTAATAGAGATTTTTTTAAAAAAGACTAACAGAAGGCATCAAGATTGGGAAAGAGCCATGCGTGATGGCAGATGCCTGTACTCCCAGCACCTGGTAGGCTGAGGCAGGAGGACTGCCAAGAGCAGGTGGAGCTACATAGTGAACTAATGGCCAGCCTAAATTACGAAGTGCGACCCTGTCTCAAAAACCAAAAAACAAAAACAGAAATAAAACCAAAATAAACAGAGCAAGATAAGGGAAGAAAAGTAAGACTGTCACTATTCACAACTGGCAAAATTATATATAGAGAGAAAAAATTTAAAAATATACATGAAGAAACTATTAGAACTAATGTATTAATTTAGCAGGGTTTCTGGACACAAGATCAATATATACAAAGACTAAAATGTATTTTCTCTTACCAGCAATAATCAAATTAAAGCTGAAAATTTAAAGTACCATTTAAAAAACTCAAGGATCCATTTCAATTTACTACATTTCAAAATTTAGCAAAGTTTGAAAAATCCATACTCTGAAAATTATGTTACTGAGGAAAATTTAGAAACACCTGGTGAGGAGTAGGCTTCCTTTGGATTGCAAAGGATTGCAAAACTCAATGTTATTACGCATTTCGCCCTAAACTGCTCTATACATTAGGGTGACATTGCAATCAAAATTTCAACAAACATTTTTGCAGGACAAAGCAGATAAAAATTGACAAATAAAACATTAACCATAAAAGAAAAGAAAGTCAGGCTGGAAGTACAGCTCAACAGTACATTTGCCTAGTGTGTGCACAGCTCTGCATTCAATCCGAGCATTGCACACACACACACACACATACACACACACACACACACACACACACAATAAAAATAAAAGGAAGGAAAGGGAAAGGAAGGAGAGACAGAGAGCATGCTCAGTGGTTGAGCACTTGTCTAGCATGATGATGGCTTTGAGTTCCATCCTCAGCAGTACGCAAGCAAAAATTAGAAATGTCTGTTCTTTAAAAAGTAGAATTATGATGGGCCAGCCAAATATCTCAGCAGATTAAAGTGCCTGCAAGTGGGTGCAGGGGCCGGGATTCGATCCCCAGGCCTACTGTGCCGGCTCTGCCCCCAGGGTGCGCTGAGACAGCAACTGAGAGTGGGCGTGGTGGCACACACCTGTAATCCCAGCTCTTGGGAGGCTGTAAACAGGCAAAAGACTAGGAGTCCGATCTAATAGTGAGACCCTGAACACCCTGTAGACCCTTCCAAAAAAAAGAATTACGAGAATTTAAAAGAAAATCCACTGGGTGTAATTGTAGTATTCTAGGAAGCTGAGACAGGAGGATCACATGCTCAGGCTCAGTCTGGACAACTTAGTAAGACCCTATCTCACAAGTATATACAAAAAGGGCTGAAGATCTGGTTCAGTGCAAAAGCCCTGGGTTCAATCCCCAGTACTGAAAAACAGAACAAAATACAGTATAGCAGTTACCCTGGAGGTTGGTCTGTCTGAGAAGAGCCTTCAAAGTACTGTTGGGTGCTAGAAATTCCTACATACTGAGCTGGCTGCATGGCTATGCACACATACATAGGGCCAATGAGCACACTTCACTCATGTAAATTATACCTTGATTTTTAAGAAGCTTAGCTGGCAGCTACCTGGATTCCAAATGTGTGCAGATGAAAGGGAAGCAATGGCGTGCCAGCCTCCAGACCAGAAGTCTTCTTGGTCCTGTCTCTGTCCAGGTGGTGTCAGGGCATAGCTGGGGGGAGGGGGGGATCCAGCCCACGCCACAGTCAGCTGCTGTGAGTTCTCAAGGTATATTCACCAGGTGATAAATTGCCGCTACTATTGGGGGTGGGGACATTATCTAGAGCATCAGATCCATTTATATATTTATTTATTTTGATGCTAGGGGTTGAAACCAGATCCTTTGCACTGAGCTACATCCCCAGCTTTTAAAATAATTTTTGTTTTGTGGTAGGGTCTCACCAAGTCACTAAATTGTCTAAGCTGTACATGAACTTGTGATCTTCCTGCCTCAGCTTCCCAGCACACAGAGATCATAGATATGCACCATCATGTTCAGCTTGGAGTATTAGTTTTCTAATTTAATTTTTTAAATTGTGGTAAAATACACCTAAGCTAACATTTACTCTTTCAGTCATTTCATTATCCTGATCAGCCCCACATTCTTCTTGGACCTAAAATTGCCAGATTTACCAGCTGAAAATGCAAGGTGAATTCAACATGACTTTGAACTTTAAATAAATAACAAGAAGTGTTGTGAATGCCTAAACCTAAGTTCTTAGCATAAGTATTGCTATGATAAACCTCAGCTGACCCCAGAGTTGTAAAAACAGGCCTAAGTGTGAAACAAGTAACCATATGGAGGAAATATACCCTGAGAAAGCCTGACCCTAAACAATGGAGGAGGGGCGTAGCCAGATGTATGGCAAGAAAAAAATATCTGTTTGACAAGCAAGATATATTGCATATTCTCTTTATATTTTCTTTGTGTTTTATTTTTGTCTTTCTCTCCCCCCTTTATGTACTTTCCATGTTCTCTGGGCAGGGCCGCTCACTTAGACTCTGAAACAGAGGTCTTTTGCTGATGGTCACTGAGCTCAGCTAATAAAAAGATTTCAAATGTTAATTGGTTTAAATTAAAGCCAATTCCTATATTGATTATGAACCCACAACAGTGTTAGTACAAATATACCCTTTATAATATTTGAGAAACACTATAAAATTTATTATTTATCTGAAATTCAAAATTTCCCAAATGTCTTGAATTTTATCTGTCACTCTGCTCAGACCTCATTCAGACAAGGCCTTTATCCTCTTCACACTGGGACACCTTCTCCTACAAGGACAGTGTAGGAGGTGCAGGATGACAGACTCCTTCCTTGTCACTCATCCTATGGCCAGCCCAAGGCTGTTAGGAACAGCTGCCTGGATGCGCTGCATGGCCACAGGCTGTGACCTGCCACAGACCTCTAAGCTGGTGAGGGACAGTCACACTCACTTTGAGCAGTACCCGTGACAGTGCCTGTGACCTGTAAGGGAGCAGCTCATAGAAGGGAAGACAGGACAGATGGGCTTCAGGTCGTCTTGGGGAATCTGAAGGCCAGAGATCAGTTCACAGAGGCCCTGAACTATAGTAGGCAGGGCAGGGCTAGAGATACCAGGCTGGCCACTGCTATCTCCTTGGGAGGTGTCCCACGGCCTGTCCCCATGGGACTCTGTCTCTAGGGAAGGGTAGTTCTAAGAACCTCCCTAGTATAAATGCAGCTCAGACTCAGTCCCTTAGGCTTAGCACCTGGGCTTTGACCTGACTCCCAAGAAGGCCCAGGTGTCCTAGCTCTGCCACCAAGTCCCCTTCTGTCTTAAGCTTCCCTCCTTGAGCCTCCGTCTAGCCTGAAACTGCTGGGCCCCTTCCTGAGTGGCTAGCCCTGGCTCTGCCCACTTGGGTTTGGGGACCTGGGTGTGGCTTCCATGCAACTGTTCAACACCAAGCTACCCGTGTCACTGGCCACAGCTCTTAAGTTCCCTGCTGCCCTGACTCCTCGTCCCCCTCCCCAGGCCTGGGAATCAGTGCTCAGTTCACCTGAAGTGGTCCTGCCAAGGTCAGCCTTCCTGGGCAGGACGAAGTAGCACTTGTTCTCAAGATGTACCTAACTATCCTGAAGCCCAGGGGAGGGCAGCCAGCCCTGGGAACCTGTGCCCCAGGCAGGAGCCAAGTGCTGAGCCTGCAGCCTGAGGCAGACAAGGGGGAAATCTCAGGCCTTTACAGATCGGAACAAACCAGGAGGAGCCTGGGGCCTGGGAGCCTGGCTGTGGCGAGCACCCTGAAGCCAACACCCAGCCCAGCCCAGCAGGGCCTGGCCTTTGTGGTTATTCTCAGAATGATGAGCCTCATCTTACTTGAGGGTGCAGCTAGAAAAGGCCTAGGTGCTGCACCTCGACCTGTTCAGCATCTATAAGGCAAGAGCTGTGACTTGACCTGGAGCCTCACAATCTCTGATGTTGCTACCCTATTTATGGCAGAGAGCAGAGGGGGAAGCCCACTGCCTGAGTCCCACAGCAGGGAAGGAAGGATGGTGTTGAGTCTGCAGTGTCCAGTGATGCCAGCTGGCACTGGTGCCTGGGGACCAGGGCCTCTCTCCCCTTAGGCCATCCTAACATCCTAACATCCAAACAAACAAACATGTTTGTTTGCCCTACACTAAACCTGCCTGGCCTCCAGGTTCCAGCACCCCAACGATAGCTTCCTGGGGTCACCTTGCTGCTCAGAGCTGCTCAGGCCTTAAAGTCTCTGTCCCACCTGCCAGCTGTGCCCTTTCCCTCCTCTGTCTGTACAGAGTTACTTGAACTGTACTTACCTCTGGTGCTTTGCTGCTGCTCCAGGGAGGCCAAGACTGGGGTGCTGCGTGGTTTCATCTCCACACTCCTGAGTTTAGGGGTGATAGGCGGCAGGATATCCTGGATGTCCCCATAGGTAGCCAGCCATGCCCTGGGACCCTGGGATCTGTCCAGGGCTGAGGAAACAGCCTGAAGGGGAGCTTATTATGCTAACCATCAGGACCAGGGCTGATGGCGCACTCCCTCCTGCAGTCCCCTCCAAGTTCACCAGCTGTCACATTAGCTCTAGTCTTCACCTCTTCCTGTGCCGGGCTCTACCTCAACCTTCCTTCCTGTGTGATTCAAAAGTCAACAGCTGCATGACAGATCAGTGAGCTGAGGCTGCCCTGTGCTCACCTCTCTGGCTTTGTCACTACCCCATAAATGTAAGAATGGGGAGCCACATTGGTGTCTTGACCTTGAGATCAAGCATCCTTGCAGACCTGATGTTCAGCAGAAAGTGGTACCAAAGTGCCAAAGCTTTGGACATGTCACCCTTGACCCAACAAAAAGGAAGACAAATTCATCAACTGCTAGTTGCTCTAGGTAGGTGGTCAGGAATCCAGGCCAGCACCTAGAAAGGCCAGGCTGCCCCCACCCTGCTCCCTGGCTCTGCCCTTCCCTTGCTTCTCTAACTCTCTTGCTGCCCTTTTCTGCCACTCACAGGCATGTCTGGCCCAGCTGCATCCCACAGTGTCATCCTGTGAGTCAAGAGGCCCCTGAGGGCTGGCCTCCTGCACCCCCAAGCAGCAAAATGTGGCTGTTCACGACAGGAAGTCAAGTGCGGTCCCTGGGGGTGGACCAGCAGATGGTCTGCACTGATAGGAAAGCGTGTGGAGAAAAGGACACAGCCCAGAGTGAATAACATGAGAAAAGTTGCAGCAAAGGAAATGTACAGAACATCTTCCAGTGGCAGGGAGCAAGCCATTTAACATGGCGCCACTGGGGAAAGTAGGTGACGAGGTGGGAGCCAAGTGATAGTACTTTAGAGTCCAAGTTTTTCTCAGCAGCCAAGTGGGAGCCTGCAATGGCTATAGAGCACGAGAGTGATGTTTTGATGCTCACTGCAGCTTGGGTTGATGGGAAAGGGCATGTGTGACTGCCATTCTCTCCTCCAGCAGCACAATGACGGGGAAGGACCTGGGGTCACAGATGAGAAAACACTGCTCTGTGATGCTCAGTCTGCCTCTCCCTCCCCCTCCCCTTCCAGCAATGCTGTTACAGCATGCACAGCAAGCCAGGTGCTGGGAAACACCCTAGAGCCGCTGAAGGACCCTGATGAAGCTCCAGGCAGGCAGAATGCAGAGCCAGTGGCTGCAACCCAGCCGAAGGGTGCAGCGCAGGCACCTGAAACCAGGCCACTGCCAGGATATTGGAAACCACAAGGGCCTGGTGAGTTCGTCACATGCAAGGAAATAGAGAGGCTCACTCTCTAGGGTCACTGTGGATGGATGCTGAGATGAAAAGCCTCCTCTGTGAGGATCTTGGGGGCTATCCCAGCACCCTCTTCTGTCCTCCCAGGACTATCTGCCAGCCCACACAGGGTTGAATGGGTGTCACTTTCTGGCTCCTGGCAGGTTGGTGGTGTGGGTGAGAAGGGGGTTCTGGAGCTGTTTTCTTCACTCTGGACTTCCAGCCACCAGGGTGGGTTCATCAGGCCAGGTAACAGCCTCAGCCCTGACTCAGCAGCAGTCTAAAACTTCCCGCTGCAGTGTTGAACTCTTCCTTCTCAGAGAACCCATGCCCAGGCCAGTGGCTCCTTGCTCCAGTGAATGGGGCTATGGTCTCCTCAGATAAGCTGGGCTATGGCCGGGGTTGCAGCCACAGGAAGTGGACAGACCTGTAAGTCTGATTGCATACAACAGAGTGCAAGTGATCTGGTGGTAGCCACTGAGTGCTCTGCTGCAGGCTCAAGGACTCTCCTCTGACTCCTATAGGCAGGAAGCTTTTGGAAGATAGCACCATGCCCCTTACCCAGCAGGAGGCCCCTCTGCCCACCCTGCCTCTCCAACTTTGCTGCAGCTCCAGTTTTCCTTTCAAGCCAGTAGCTGAACCTAACACTGCATCCCCAAGTCCCATTTAATTTTTTGTGGAAGGGGTGAAGCTTTTGCCCTGGACAGGACTACATCTCTGATAACAGCTGTCCCCTTGCTGCAGTGGCTCATCTTAACCCCCTTTCTCCTCTGGAAGGAACAGCCGCTTTGGTCATTGAGAAAAATGCAATGTCGCTTCACTCGCAGGTTCTGGGTCCAGAGCTGTCCCTGGCTAGGCACATCTAGCACATCTTCATCCCTCTGAAACCACCTTCACCATGAGCAGCAGGTGCTGGGGCTATGCTGAGGACCTGAGTGGGTGAAGGTTGAACAGACACAGCCGTGGCAATGGGTGAACACCTGCATCTGTTTTCTAAGAGCCAAAGGCAAGCAGGAAACTAGCAGGCCTGGCACCTGCAAGATAGACAGAGGCTGGGGACAGTGGGCAGGCAGCTGGGCCTGAGGCTCCCGGCCTGGCCTTGTGGCCCGTCGAAAGGATAGCATCTAGGTTTTTAAAAAGCCTTTTGTTTTTATTGCACACTATATAAAAACAGCTGTGCTGTATTTAAAGACAGACAAGGACATTCACAGGACATGGAGGTCTACTGTGTGCACCACAGTGCGGGAGGCTGCGACGCAGGAAGAAATCCGCCAACGAAGCCCGCGCTTCTTCTAGGGGTAGACAGTTGTGCTGGGCCTTCCTGTGCTATCCCCTAAGAGACTGCTGGTGACAATGACACATTGAGGCAGAATGGTTGGGCCAGGGGCTGCACAGGGAACATGGCAGTACAGGAAGACTGTGGACACCTGGTCTGCTGGCAGCAGCTGGGGGCCTGGTCTGTGTGCTGGCAACGCACCCCAGCTGGCTGGGACACGCTGGGCCTGATATTCACCTCAAGACACTTACACCTGCACCTAGTGAACAGTGGCAGATGGGGCAGAATCCAGCCTCATACTGGCCTCTTGGTAGGACACCCTGTTCTTCGGGAATTCATGTATAGGCCTTTGCCGGGCCAAAGAGACAGACCAGCAATGACGGGGAAGGGCAGGCTGTCCATACAGTGGGTGACAAACTCCAGCTGGCCACACCAGAAGTGGAAGCCAGATGAGGGAACAGGGGTTGGGGTCGTCATTGTCCCGAGGCCCCAGAATCCCTGTGGAAGTCAGTTTCGGGCTGGGTGCCAGGCCATCCTGCAGATGCCCAGAGAGTGAGGGGAGCTGGTGTAGACATCCACAACCTGTTGAAGGGGCAGAGCTGTCAATCCCGCTCCCCTTTCTTCCCATCCCTCTGCTGCTGCCCCTTCTGTTTTAGCTTCTCCTTCCGGGCTGCAGCAGTGGTGAAGGTAATGCAGAGGGCATCCAGCGTGTCCAGCAGCTTGCCCATAGACACGCGAATGCCGTCCTGCTTCAGCTCAGCCCGCAGTGTCGCCAACTCTAGTGGCTGGTATGTAAGCACCTTGCGGTACAGTGCCGGCTTGGAGCGGATGTAACGTCTCACGGCCTCCTCTGGGTCTAGAGCCCGGCTGGCCTGGGACATGCTGAGTCCCCCATCTTCATCCTCATCATCACCTGCACACTCAAAGGCAGCTCCAAACTCACCGGAGGAACTGAAAAGAACAGACATTTGCGACACCCTTTCTCTCCAGCCCGAGACCCGGAGCCCCTTGCAGGGAAGGAGCATCTCCGTGGCTTTTGAAGGCCTGGCACAGGCCAGGGACAACCACCTAGGGGCAGAACACCCCGACAGTGCCCTACAGGCCACCTGTGGTTCCAGGACTCTCCAGCGAGGGCAACCTAGCTGGGGTTCCTTTTAGCCAGAAGCCCAGGCCCAGGGGCAAGGAAGACAGATCCTGAAGACCTGCTGGGGGCTCAGAGAATGGCCCTTTAAACTGTCTCGGCTTCAAGCAGTTTGAGCCCTAGAGTGGGCTGCTCAACATTAGGCAGTAAGCCTCCCTGATACCCATTATCAGACCTGCTGGTCTGAGGTGACATGATGCCACTAACCCCACTGCTTCCACCTAGTTACCTTTGTGAGCTAAAGGAGCTGTCACTACTATCCACAGACATGGCCACAGATTCCTGGGAGGCTGGGAGCTGGGTATCAACATCAGAGCCTATGTGTGCCTTCTCAGCTGGTGGCCTGCTCCTCTGGTGTGGGATGACTCGGCTGGGTGGCTTCTTTCGACGTTGTATGGACTGCTGGGTACTAGGACCCTCAGTAGCTTCAAGTGGGGTGCAGCCTCCCACACTGCAAGGCTTGTAGGTCTCAGTGGGGAGTATCTGGCTGCAAGGCATCTCCTGGGGCACCTGCGAGGACTGGATCTCATCCTCAGAGTCTGAGTCAAGGGTCTGGTGAGTGTACTGGAAAATCTCCTTCAGTTTCAGAACCATCTGGCGTTTGGGCAGGGGACGGACTCCAAACCTGCCAGGGACACAGATGAAATATGGGCCCATCAGTGTGGCCCATCTACATACTCCATACTACTTTCATATTAAGAAGGACCAAGAGATGTAAGGAATGGCTTTGTGGAATCCAAACCTTAGATGTTCACCTTTTATGAGCATTCAGAGATTAGTTATTTGTCCTATGTGTCACCTAAGTTTACACAACATTCCAAAAGGCTACCCTCACAGAGTGCCCTGCATGCTGGTGGGAGCAGTGACTTCCCCAGGAGTCCAAGCTAAACAGCAATATTCATTAGGATAACTTTTATATTCTTTTAAAAATGAAGCTGGGAGGGCCAGCCAAATAGTTCAGCGGATTAAAGCACTTGCAAGCAAGCGCAGGTGCCTGACAAGCAGACTCCGCCCCCAGGGCACGCTGAGAGGCAACTGACACTGGATATGGAGGCACATGCCTGTAATCCCAGTTCTTGGGAGGCTGTAAACAATATGAGTCTGATGATCTAGTAGTGAGACCTTGAACACCCTGTGGACCCTTCCCTAAAATACAAAAAAAAAAAAAAAGGAAGCTGGATGTGAGGAAGCTGGATGTGGTAACACATGCCTGTAATCCCAGTACTCAGGAGGCTGAGTCAGGAGGACTGTCACGAGTTCAGGAGGATTGCCAAGAGTCAGCCTGAACTACATAGCGAGATTGTGTCTCAAAATAAAAATTATTTTAAAAATGAGGTCTCTTCACAAGACAGTGTTGGAAAAAGTTTACTAGCTCTTCCTCAGACATAGATTATGGAGAACATAAAAAGAATTTAAAAAATGAGACCCTCCCCCAAA
>PVKN010032657.1:0-12191 GCA_004027915.1 Capromys pilorides
TAACTGTTCTACTTACCTGTTTTGAAACTGTTTCACTGATTTTTTTTCTTTTTTCTCAGTAAAATGAATTCAAAAAAGTTCTTGCACACTATCAATGTGAAATTTAAAATAGTAGTTATTACAATTCACACTTAATAATAGTGGGCTTCCAGTATTGAATCAACCCTTAACTGCCACATCTCAAGACAATGTAAAGCAGCATCATGAAAGATGTCTCTGACTTTCCCTACTATCATCCAGTCCTGGCCTACAAGACTTTTTTCTCCAGGCAGCCCATATTTTGCTTAATATGTTTGTAGACAAATTTTGAGAACGAAAGAGCACATACAACTGCTTCCCCAGTTGAGTTAAACACTGAAAAATACATAGCTGAGACCTTTGTTTTGGGGACTGGATGCAGCTCAATTTGGCAACCCAAGGGCAAGAATAGCATCTCCCTTTGAGTTCCTTGGATGGGGTCCATTTGGGTTTCCCAGACGCCTTAAATCTCCCATAAGCAATAGGATAGATAAATAGTAAAGGACCTACAATGTGGGGCGGTTTGCAAACAATGACACTGGTTCTCTATGAATTCTTCACAACTGACACAGAAAGCAGCATAGAGAACAAAGTCCCTGGGGCCACTACAATGGCAGTGCTAATGGTGCAAGTGCATATCTCTTTTCTGCAAGCTCCTTTACTTGGGATCTCTCCTCCCAAGAACACTGTCCTTTCCCACTAAGAGAGACAGCTGGGCCCAACCTGCTCAGGACCAGCACTTGCCACCTCCACTCTCACGTCAACTGCTCACTGAGCTCATGGCTGCTGCTAGTCACCTGCATGTCATGTTGCCTAGATTTTTCTTCTGTCATGATTCTGAAAGCCTGTCCAACCCACTTTTCTTGGGTCTGACCACATCAACCAAGAGCAATTGGGCTCCTGACAGCCATGGCAAGGGTCAGAGGAGAGGAAAGTAAACAGTCTCTAGCAGGTCAGGATATTCATCCTAAGGCCTCAGACCATAATACTTCATACCAGATAAAGCAAGCCCACCAGCTGACGCAGTTAACACAATAGCCTTTCCGTACATTGACCTCTCAGCTTTGCTTTCCTAGAGATAGGCCTTTCTGAGTGGAAATCATATCAGCTGCCTCTGAGCCTCACTATTTACCTGACCTGTGTGCTCTGTTCAGGAAAAATATGGCGACCTCAGAGGAAAGCGTGTGAAGAGAGCTAACAGCCTGTCTGTGCATGGCAGGCTGTGAGTAAAAAAGCATCTGCCCTGGACTCTAGCATAAGTCAGAGCCCTCTGCTTTGTCCTTACCTACAGCGCCAAAGGAGAGAACAATGTGAATGTCCCTGTTTGTCCTATCTGAATACTACTTTGCAATGAAATATGTTTTCCCTCCAGCTTTTGGAATTAGGCACTTTCCAGATATCAACACCTTTGATAATGATTCCCGTTACAAATTATCACACTAATGGAGCTTCATGAATGCTTTTCACAGCCCTGTCATCTGCTCTTATTACATGTTATCATTAATCCTAGACCATGGACGCAATTACTTAACCTTGTTATTCATCTCTACATTCCCAAACTTTACTCATTTGTTATCTCATAGGAGCTACATAGAAAATACTTTTGAGGTCAAGAGACATGGTTTCTTTGCTTTGTGAAAAAAAAAAGAATATGATAAAACAGGGAAAAGAACATTTATAAAAGCATCAAAGGAACAGGAGCTTCTCACAATTTTGATGTCATTTCAGTAATAAAAATTTATTCTATCTCAGTAGATAGTATTTTCCTGATCCTCACCCAAATAAATAGCAAGAGAGCCACAGGGAAAACAGGCAATGCCACGGGTTCTCTATGAATTCTTCACAATTGACCCAGAAAGCAGCATAGAGAAACAAGTCTCCGGGGCCACCATGATGGCAGTGCTAACAGTGGAAATGCATGTCTTTTTTCTGCGAGCTCCTTCACCTGGGGTCTTTCTTTCTCCCCAGAGCAGTGTCTTTTTCCACTAAGGGAGACAGCTGGGCCCAAGCTTCTTCCCAGGACCAGCACTCGCCACCTCCACTCACATGCCAACTGCTCCCTGAGCTCATGGCTGCCTCCAATCACCTGCATGTCATGTCGCCTAGTTTTCCTCTTCTATATTGATGCACTGAAATGTGACAGCCACAGTGCCTACCCACACAGCAGCCTCTTTCCTAGGAATCAAGTGTAGTGATTCTACTAGGTAAACCAGGAATCTCAAAAGCCACATTGCCGCTGTGGTCTTCAAAATGGTGTGTATTTTTAAAGGTGTGGTTTGTTTTTTTCTGCCTACCACTCACTGTCTCTTAAAAGTCCATTTTACTGGGCCAGGGAGATAGCTCAGTGGAATAAGTGTTTGCCTAGCAAGTACAAGGTCCTGAGTTCAATCCCTGGTACCACCAAAAAAAAAAAAAAAAAAAAAAAAAAAAAAAAAAAAAAAAAAAAAAAAAAAAAAAAAAAGTCCATTTTATTACTTAGCTTGATTTAGAAGGAAGAACAAATAAATCAAAATTTCTACCCCGCTTTGGGAATTAGGCAATTTCCAGATATTAACACCACAGTATTCCCTTGAGGTTTGTTCAAAGTTTCCCATATCAGCCAGAAATACAAATCAACTCTGTAACCGCTGAGTAATTTTGATAGTGTCAAGAAATCCATGATTGGATTATACCAAAGAAGTCTAGAAGTCTTTACTATAATTGTAAAAGTGAGAATAATATAATATCTCATGTTCATCCAATGCTTACTATGTGCCAGTCACTATGCTGGACACTTTACAAGCATTTTTTCTTTTTGATAAGGAGCATAAAGCACATTTTCCTCTTAGTTTAAAACGCCATATCTCATGGATATGCAAAGCCCTTAAGTTTCCTGCTCCAAATTCCACAATACAAAGGAAATAAGTTTTAAGCAAAGCTAATAAATGCAGTTGCATCAGATGTTCCCAGAATGCTCACATCACTGAGACTAAAGCACATCGTAGGCCACCCTCAGTCTCTCGTCCCACTCAAGTCCACTGGATCACTTAAATAGTGTGAAAATATGAACCAGAATTTCTAAGAATCACTTATGCTTTGTCCACAACATAGAATGAGAGAGAATTTTGGCCAGGCGTGGAGGCATACACCTGTAATCAGCACTGGAGAGGTTGATGCGGGAGGATCAATGTGAGCTGGAGGCCAGTCTAAGCTACACAGTGAATTTAAAGCCAGCCTGAAATACAGTGAGACCCTACTTCAAAAAAAAAAAAGGAGAACTTTGATTATGACCGTCTAAAATGATGATCTAGTTAATTTAATGTCAGCAAATAATACCAGGATTAAATTTGTAACTGATCCAGATGGATGTGTTCTTTTAAAAAATTTCAACATAAATTCAAGTGCCATGTGCAAAAAGATACTCCTAATAGGTTTACTCATCTTATATGTTTAAATAAAATTATTTCTTGAAGACCTTGCTGCAATTATGCTAATTATTAAATTAAGATTATTGCTCTGATCTTCCTTTGCCCTGCAGGGTCTCTGAGGTGAGCCAGCTTCAATCCAAGTGAACCTAGCACTGAGTGTGAGTTCTGGCCGGCCCTTGAAGATAACTCAGCCTATACTGACTCAACTGTAGAAAATGTCATTGTGGGGACAACTTCAAATTAACTTTTGTTTAGTAATGCTGGGTTTTGAACCCAGGTCTTTTTTTTTGGAGACTATTTCACTAAGGCACTAAGTTATCCCAGGCTGGGCTTGAACTCATGAGCCTCCAGGACTCCAAAAGTGCTGGGACTTAACATGTAAGAAGGCAGTATACTATTCCCCTGACAATTGCCTATAGGTAGAGCAGATGTGTGTTCAAAATCATTTGCACTTATTTCTGGAAATATCCAAAGAAATCTCAGACATGACAACCTGGTTAAAGGCAAAGCAGTCTGTGTTGGGACTGTTCACTGCAATGTAAAGTAGTGGAAGTAACACAAAACACAGTGGCAGCAGGTAACGGTGCTCTAGTCCTGGTTCAGAGTCATGACTGCTTTAGGGGACTCGATGCAACTCTGCTTCCCACTGTTGCTGCAGAGATGGAGTGACATAAGCTCCAGTGCTGCTCCTGACTCTAGCATGTGTCTGTGGTCTGGACTGGCATTGTCCTTTTTTTTTTTTTTTTTTTTTGTATTTTTAGTACAGGTTCTATAGGGTCTCACTACAGAGATGAGACTTATAGTCGATCCTCCTGTTTTCAGCCTCCTAAGCTCTGGGATTACAGGCATACATCAACACGCCCAGTCTCAATTGCACACTGGGTATCGAACCCCAGTCGCTGCACCTGCCTAAGCAGGCGATTTAGTCTGACGAGCCCTATGGAATAGCATCCTTCTGATTGAGACCAAAGAGCCAGTAGCAATAGACACAGGTTATCATCATGGTGTCCAGCCGTGCTAGGAAGGCAGGAAAGCAATGGCATTTGTGCCTGAGTCCAATAGCCAACAGCAGTGACTCTTAGTTCTTCTCAGTCTTTAGGGGAGAAACCTTGGATATCATATTTTCACGCATTTCTGTTGACAAAGTGGTATTTTTTTGTCCTGTTATGTTACATTTATTTGTCCACAGCTGGACATGGTGGGACACATCTGTAATCCAAGCTACTCAGGAGGCCAGTGCAGGAGGATCTCAAATTTGATGCCAGCCTCGGTAACATAGTGAGACCGTGTCTCAAAATAAAAGAAAGTAGCTCAGTGCACAGGCCTTAGATTCAATCCCCAGTATCACAGAAATGAATCAATTAACTAATCAATTAAGAAAATAAATCACAAAATCCAAAAGAATATGACTGTCATTTCCCTCTTTTATTTCTTCTGTGGACACAGTAATCCTACCATTCTGATATACTTAGCTCACTTTTCTTCCGGAAAATATACATAGCATTAGCTCCTGTCTTAGAGGGGAAATTATGTCGTTACCTTATAGACAAGAGGGGAAATGCCGCAAATGTAACTTGGCAATCAGAATAAATTTCAGAAGTTCCCCTCGAGGTGCCTTTCCTGTCCTCTTCTCTTAGCGCCCCTCATGCAGCAACCCCCTTCCTTGCCATCACTGTCTGCAGTCTTCAAACCGCCTTGCTAAGAGCTGCCAGCAGGTCCCTGCGGGCCTCTCCCACTCGTGGAATGCCTAACACTGGTTCTTTGATGAATAATCCACTCAATCTGTCAAGGCAGCTTAAATCCCACCCCCTGAAGCCAAGTTTATTCTCTGCTCAACATTAGAGTCATCTCTTTCCCCTTCAAATCCCGAAACACTTGTCTAATCCACGATTTCTGCACATTTCCATCAACAAGTGTTTATTCATTGTCACGCTGCTGTCTTTGGCCAGGGGCTTTAGACCTAAAACTACCAAACTCATTAAAGTAACAACATGACTTATCTCACCAACAAATAATGCAAGCCGTGATTTTAAAAATACCTGGCAGCCAGTCTATTGCTAAAGTCCACACACTTAACCATTCTACAGTGTACCTCCTGGTCTCTAGCGGTAGATCTGACACACACAGCAGGTTTCCTCTGGGCCAGGCATGGTGCTAAGGGTTTACATGAAGCATTGTTTTACTCTCTCAAGTTTCTCTGAAAGTAAGTACAGTACATTATTAGCCCCATTTTATGGGGGAGTAAAACACAGCACAGGAACATGAAGCAACGTGACCAAATATTCCATTTGTTTACACAGCCCCATGACTAAGAGACGCCTTGTGTACCTCTCTGTGCATTTTCCGGGACTCCCTGAGCTTACCAGAAATGATTCCAGTCATAACAAATAATTAGGCAATAATAAAGAACTCTCTGCAGGTAAAAGAGGGAGATGTGACAGGGGTGTGGTAGAGACAGGTGAGGACAGGGAAAGGAAGTGGCCCTAAGTTTCTCATGAAAAATATATCTTTACAGAGGTTTCTTCTTTATTCCACAAATTATAAATAATTTTTGTGTCAAAAAATCAATATATAGATTTAATATACTTTGCATATATTTGAAAACCTTATTTTTATCGCCCATATTATGTGAACAAACTCTCATAGCCAGCCTTGCAGTGGACATAGCAAAATCCTGGTTTTGAACTTTAACTTCAGCACATTGGTAGGGGCTATGTTGAAAATGAAGGGCAAACGAAGGTTAATTTTTCTCAATAGGTATATTTTTGTAGGTATAACTAGAAAAAGAAACAAGAGCTCCAGTGTGGAACAGAAAAAGAGGAATTTTCACAATATAATTCTTTGAAAACTCTGGAATACATTATGTTGCCCCGATGTTATGGGGTTAACAAGTCAAAATTTTAATCTAAGTTTGAAGAAACTGTAAAGTTTCTTAAAATTCAATTAAAATGATGTATAAAAAGGTCCCCATTGTGATATGCTCCACTGAGAGACTCCATTTGGCAGAAAAACTTTCTTTTTTATCTTAAAATAGAATCCAGGAAATGCTAGTTAAATTCTCTCTCTGCTTCAATATTTCAAGAGTTCTTTTCAGCTCATAGTCTCTGGAAACCTTAAATTACTAACACGGTGCTGTTTTCAGAGAATGTGGAAGATTTTCTTTGCATGAATTCTGCATGTTGAAATTGTGCTGTCTTTTTTCTGTTTTCAGGCTAAGGGAAAGACTGGAATATGCAAACTCTATTCCATTTCTTTATATAAAGACTTACACTGAGATCTGATACGACTTAAAAAGTCCCACAAAGTTCAGTGTCACTGAAGGAAATAAGTATTGTTCATAATCATTACTGAGTTTACCTCTTCATGAATAGGACTTTCACTAATTGAAGGACAAATATATTTTCAAGCAAGAGCCACCTGGGTCCTTACAGATTCAAATAGTAGATCTATCACTTCATCAATGAAAGCATCCTCAAGTTCCTCTGTGTTTTATGTATTCCCATGTCACCACAATTCTATATTTCCATGAGATCCTAAAGTTATAGAAAAATAAATGTGCTGAGCATAATTACTTTTTATGATTGAAGTAATAATTAACAAAAATGCACTTGTTTGGTTTTGGTTCTTCAAGTACATTATTAGCTCCTTCAAAAATCAGCACTTATATTGTACTTAGATTTGAAACAAGACAAAAAAGTATATATGTTCACAAATATGTGATAAATAAAACCTCATAAGCACTCAAATGTCCTATATTTTTATGACTTTTTAAATGTAATAGAAGTAGCATGTTTCAGAACAGTGTACTTTTGTTCAGATGCCCATAATTACATTTTGTTGAATGGCTATAAATGCATTTTGGGGCATTGGATCCTGGTTATATACTCATGTTGCTGTAATTGGAAAATAAAATATACTACATTATTGATTCTCAGGCCCTCCCTGTGACAGTACCAAGGAACAATCACCCACTGCTTTGATTAGACAAGTGTACAGGGTTCATGATTGAAGAGTTTCATTTTGATCACAGAAAGGGTTAGAACACTACAGTATCTCCTTGTAAGTTTGATTATGTTATATAAATAATTAACAACTACTGTGATAGTACACAAGTCATGAGCAACTCAATTACTGGATTTAAACACTAAGTCTGGCAGCTATTGACTATGCAACATAATTATGATTATGGTGTTTTAACAAACAATCATTAAAAGGGAGAGTTAATCTAATCAAATAAACAATTTTAATAATGGGAAAAATCTGGCATGTTTACATTCGGAACACAAAGATCATCCATCTCTGCTCAGTCATCCTGAACACTCACACTTTCCTACAAGAATGACAGCATGTGAGGTTAAAAAAGATAGCCTTGGCTTGTAAAACTGACAGCCACATCGATTTTTGAACAATTGACTTTCAAGCCACAATTCACGTGCATGTGATCTTTGCTTTATTATTAACTCTGCTGCCATTTTTCTGTTACCACCACACACTACGCTTTTAAAAAACAGTCAGATCACTCTTCTCTTGCCTGTGTCACTTTAATCCTTGCAGTGAGCTTCCTTTACATGGCTTAGATATGGATTTGTGTCAGTAGCTCTTAGGACACTGGAAATGAAGTGTGCTACACAGGTGCTATGCTTTTGCTGTCTAAATGACACTGGGAAGCAGGGATTCGCTTTGGCAGGGCAAATTCCCTCAGCATGTCAAAGAATAGCAAAGCGGAATCTCAGATGGACTCTGATAATCCCACTGGCACAAAATAAACTCCGTGACCCGTGTAAACACAGGCACCCATTAGAGCTCTGGAGAAGTGATCAGAGCCATTTGCAATGGTGACACTGTCTTCTGAGTGATAATACTCCCTGGCACATGTGATCAGTTTGTTTGCTCAACAGCTTGGTATGTGTTTTTCCTGAGAAGAAGGACTTCAGTATATATTTACTTAGAGCTTTTAATTTATACTTCCTTTCCTTTTAATTGGTGTCTTGTGATCTAAAATTAGCTGGTGAACATAGCATCTCACTCAAACTCTCTCAGCTGAGTTGGAAATAATTAGCTGCACTATCACCTGAAGTTCAACAGACCTCTGGAGACAGCTTTTTATTTTTTCCCTGATACTTTCTAGCCATATGTAGAATGAGTTCTTTATTTGACATACAGTCATATTAATTATTACCTCCACGCGGGAATTAGGTTAATAATGTCATGTGAAAAGAGACGTTTAAACATGCTTGACTGAAAACTCACTGAACAAAAAAGCCTACACGAGAAGAAATTTATGCATGAAACCTGAGATTGTCACAGCGCTGTCATTCCCCAACAAGCCTGGTATCACTGAGACAAGAAAGAAAAGGTCGCATGTCCTGTAAAATCCCACATTTGCTACACACATTCGCTACAGACATTCCTCCTTCTGTTCTTGTGTTTGTGCAGTAACTAGATACGGCTACCATGAGACTAAATTAGTTTGTCCAGATGAGTAAGGAAAATAAATGCCCACAGAAATTTTATCTGCTATGTCACTGTCTGTCTGTCTGTTGGTCTCTCTCTCTCTCTCTCTCTCTCTCTCTCTCTCTCTGAGGCAGTACTGAAAATGATCCAGAAATAAAGATTGAAAATGATCCAGACTTTTAGAATTTACCTTCACCTTGACAACGTTAAAATTACAAGCAGCAGTCAACTTTTACAAGAAACTCTTATTGTGCAACACTTACGGGCTGCCAAAACCATGCTACAACTAATCAGATAACAGAGGTGAAGAGAAAGCCTTCACCTGCCGTGCAGCTAGCAGGGAATGCACTTCTTATTTTCATGACATATGCTGGCAGAAAAGGCTTGTCTTAAGGCGGATAGGACTAACCTTCAATTTGTCATAGCGCTCACTCAAAGCTGCCACCTGATGATCCCGGTGCCGCCCAACCAGTTTACACAAGGCACAGATTAACTGGTCATCGGTCACGCAGTACATATTCACCTTCTCATCCTCGTGCTCCAGGCACATTAGCCCC
Organism: Capromys pilorides; assembly: GCA_004027915.1. Classification (NCBI taxonomy): domain Eukaryota; kingdom Metazoa; phylum Chordata; class Mammalia; order Rodentia; family Capromyidae; genus Capromys; species Capromys pilorides. The sequence goes on from PVKN010032657.1 coordinate 9,437, forward strand.
CGGATGTGCGAGTCCGGGATTGGTTCAATTAGACGATGGCCTGTAAAAGGTTTCTTGTTCGGGTGAGTGGCTTTCAGGCACTCATCACAGTAGGATACTTCGCAAGTGACACAGGTCTTCACAGCATCCTGGGCAGGATCCTGGTCACAGAACTGGCAGAGGACCTTCTCGGCAGAGGACATGGTGTTGGCGTCAAAGGCCCGCTCCCGGCGAGACTCACTGGGGGAGTTGGGCCCGCTCACGGATGCTTTCTGAAACCTGTCGATGATATTTTGCAGGGTGACGTTGCGCTTGAGCCCGTCTAGACCTCGCTGGCTGAGCGTGATGACATGCCGGCACGTGGGGCACTGGAAGGCGCTGATGGACTCCACAGGTTCGTTGGTGGCGCAGTGTGACACCAGGATGCGATGGGCACAGTTGAAGCAGAGGCTGTGTGCACAGGGCAGCAGGAGAGGGTCTTCAAAGAGCTCCAGACAAATAGGGCAGGTCAGCTCTGACTCCAGTGTTTCCATCTTCAGGCAAAGCTCTCTGGTGTCATCAGCAAAATCCAAGGAAGCTGATCAGCTATCTGGAAACAGAATGGAAAATTGAATTAGGCAGGAGGGCTCAGCCACGGGTGGCTGTCAGCTTCGGATGCATCTCAGAGCAACTCGCCACACAGGGCACGGAAGGGTCAATGTGCGTATATCTCAAGTCTTTCTTAGTCTATTCACTGGGTGGAAAACCCCAACACTTTTCTCAAGTTCTAGTCACTGTCAGTAGGTTTCTTTTTTCCTTTTTGGCAATTTTGGCTCTTACACATGACCAGTAATTGAAACTATAATTAACATAACTTGTATTTAATCAGAAAAACCCTACAGTATCACAACTGGTTTTTATCCAGTTGAAAATTAAAATGTAGAAATGTTCATTAATGAACTGTACTCAGTCATGTGTAACTTTGAATTTATCGACTTACATATTAATGTGTATGTGTTTTGAAGGATTCCAGTCTACAATACCAAACCAGGCCTTTGAGTCATAGAGAAGCAGTCGCCATAGAAATGGACCTTTAGTGTACAAGACACACACACAGATCTCAGTACAAACAATCACGTTTAAATACAGGATGTCATTCTCTCAAATTTGCGCCTGAGAAAAAATGTGGACCGCTACAAAGATGATATTGATAGAGGCAATCATTTTCGTGTGTGTTTCTTACTTTTCTGAGTATTCTGTTATCTAACACCACAGTGGGGTATGGGCAGGCAGAGGGCAGTTTAGAAAAGTATCTGGGAGCCTTTTGCAGCTGCATTGTGGGTTTGGTACCAATGACTAATGCTTAGAAAAATGATTTTGTTAATTAGAACAAGGATCTGGACAGTTATCGTATTCATTTGCTAAGTTCTAACTGTGATGGTAATTGCAATTTAAAGCACAGTTTAAAGTGGCTTGCAAAGGCCGCTGAGCAACTCTGTGTAACATGCATGGCCTAAAATCTCCCACCCTGGGCTGTCACCAGGAATAGGCCAGGGTGACAGGAGCTCCCACCTGGCATTGACAGCCTTGTTGGCCTGAGCATGACCTCCACCAGTTTTGTTGCCCTCCCCACCACCCTGATGGTCACCTTGGGGTGGCCTGGGTCTATGCTCTCCTCACCATAAAGCCCTTGCTGCTTTTGTGAACTCCCACAGCCTCCCTTCAAAACGGGAAGGGAAAGAATCCCACACAAACCCTGGTTCATTAAGGTGAAGAGGCCTCCTGCTCATTAGCAGGCCTGGGAACCAAGCCTCTTTGAAACGTCTCCCTTTCAAGGCCATTAGCAGAGGTCTGCAGAGCATTGGCCAGCATATTAGATGCAGCCCAGTGCGGACTGTGGGAGAATAGCACAGCTCACGTAGTGGTCGGGAGATTCAAATCACTAGTCAGGGGGCCGGAGGGGGGCCTGGGTGAGAATTAGGGGAAGCTGTCTCCTCCAAAGCTATGTTTAGTGGTTCTGACAATCAGTCGTTTGTATTCACACCTCTGCTTATTTACAAAATTCCCAATTTCTAGAACATGCTGACCCTTTCTGAAACAGCATACTTGTGAAATACCATGTGGTACCGAGGTGAAACAAGCATTCATCTCACTACCAACTGAATGCGAACTGATCATTAAAAGTGAAATGTATGTCCCGAGCCTATTGAAAATTAAAGAGCTACCAGCTTTACAAAAGGCTTCAACTGCTTGCTAATATTTACCACATAGGAAAGCAAAAAGAGGCCAGTGTGATTTGAAAGACTAAAGATTATTCATCTTCCCATAGCCTGCAAGGAAAAGCAATGCAAAAGCTGCTTTTGCAAGAGACAGTTGGCGCCACTTGGTCTCAGACCCCTCTTCCTGTAGAAGGCTCGGAAAAAATTGACACTACTTATTAAATATTACTTTGATTAATCATGGAAAAAGAATGATCTCCAATGTCCTCTCGCTTTCAATCAGAATATAAAGGAAAAATGTAATCTTCTTGATCTGATTCATTCTCAAGTGAAACCAAATTGCCTATTGCCACAAATCGTCTATCTCAATAGGAGAAGAGGCAAATTACACCTGGAGAACTATGATGATTACGTTTTTAATGTATAATTTAATTTTTAATTAACCTACAGTATTTATGCATGTTTATAGTCCCTAGTATTATAATTTGATGCATGGGAATACAATGTGGAGTCTCTTCAAAAACTTGAAAGTAGAACTACCATATGACCCAAAATCCCACTCCTCAGTCTAGATCCAA
>PVKN010032658.1:0-12215 GCA_004027915.1 Capromys pilorides
ATAAGAAGGTCCCTATTATATTAATAAGGGGCACTGTTAGAAAGTAAGAAAAGTGAGAAGAAACAAGAAGAGCTGGAGAAAAAGAACTTTTGTGAAATACATCTATTAATCTCCAAAGCTGAGATTTTTTTTTTTTTTTTTTTTTTTTTGTCTTTTTGAGACACGGTCTCACGATGCAGTTCAGGCTAGCCTTTAAAGCTGAGATTTTAAAACACTGTATCAAACTCCCCCATTTTTAAACATACCCAACAGAAGTGATCTGAAACATAGCATGGATTTTGTTAAGTGTCTCAATTTAGTGTGTGTTCTGGATCCATAAAAACAATGCAAACTGTTTTTATTAATTAGTGAAATTCACTAGTTAAGAAGGAAAAGGTTAAGGTCCACAGCTGAACAAATGGTAGTAATATATCTGAACTGAAACACTCCAGAATCCCTCAGCAGCACTGTAAAAAGACAGATCAACAGACTGCTCCAATGAACTGGAACACGTTAGCTCTAATTGCCTCTCTCATTTATGTGGTTCCTTTTTTTCTTTAGCCACACTACCATAAAGGTGCTTTTTACACATACACACATGCACTCAATTAATTTCTGAGCACAGGAAACTAAATATCAGGTTGCCATGTCCACCCAACACTTTCAACTGTTAAATTCCATCCTAGTTTCTGTATTCAGAAAGCCTCTCTCACCTTTAACCCTGATACTAATGGAAAGATCAGGTAACATCCACAAATCATGCAACACCTAGACTTCACGTGAGCTGGAGAGCAGACCAAAAGCCAGGCCCCTGAAAGAAAATTTGGAGAGACAAAGCCATCTCAAGCCTCAACTGAAACAGAAGGACAAAATTCAGTAAGAGTTTCCCGACTACCCAGACCCAGACACAGTGTTAAAACCTATAGAGCCCTACGGATTTCTTCAAGATTTCACGAGTTACCAGGTAAGCATTTGATTAAATGGTAATTTTAAAAGCCCTATAACACTTATGAACATAATCTTTTAGAAAACTGCAGAAGTATGGGTAGGAGTAGTTACAAAGGCATCAAAGAGGAATCAGTACCAAAAGTGATTCCTCCACATGGCCTGATGGCCCTGTCCCTGGGCGTGCTGAGCCTGTCTGGTCACTGGGACCGGGAAGGGGGTGCATGCCTGTAATTCCAAGCACTGGGGAGGCTGAAAACAGGAGGAGCACAAGTCCAAGCTGCATAGTGAGAACCTGTATCAAATGCATTAAAAGAAAGAAATTCTGATTCTTAAAGACTGAGAGAAGAGCCAGGAATTTTGGTTAAAAAGTACAGAAACAACCCAAATGGCAGTGTATTCACAAAATATTTATGGCTGGATATGGATGTGCAAGTGGGGTACAGTTAAGAGATGGAGATAGAAATGTAGGCAGATGTCTAGCAATAAGAAACTGGTAGGCCAGAGGCTGGGGAGATAGCTCCGTGGCACAAGTGCCTGCCCGGCAAGTGCATGGTCATGAGTTTGAACCCCAGTCCCAGAAAAAAAAAAAAAAAGGAAAGAAACTGGTGGGCCAAATGGATTTTATCCTGAGATCAAAAACAAGCTTTCAAAAGGAACATATTTACTCATCCAGACAGATCATGCCATTAGCATGGGGGTAGAGAGAGTTAGTGTTCTCAGATGAGACAGTACACAGACATCCCTGCTCAATTTCCATAAACCATTATAAGAAGTGCCACATAGTTGGTGTGACATAGTCAACCAACAAACCTTAAAATTTTGAAACAGTATTTTTACTATTCTTTATCCCATCTATCCTAAACAGTCACTGACTCTCTCATCTACCCTCCTACCGTAGCTCCATTGGGTTCCACGAAACATCCACAGTGTCAGTGCAAGAATTGTGATATTTCAGTAGTCTTTTCAATCTAGAACAAAGGATGAAATGTCTCCCTTCCCCCTAAGGAGACCTTAATGACCAGGTTCAGTCTCCTCCTCCTCCTCCATGGATAACAAGCAAATGAGATTTCCCCATTTTACACAATGCTGATCTCTTAATAGTTCCCAACTCTGGCACTTAATCAATCGGAAGCACATTAACCACTCCACGCTGAGCAAGCAGTAAGCAGGAACTTATTGAGTACTATATAGCAGGTTATAAGGAAGGCAAGATATGAACACTTAAAACTGAGTCACAATAGACACTTTAGATAATCTCAGTTACTCATTAAAATTGCTCGTAAGAGCTGGTTTTAAGTCTCCCTGTTCACAGATGCATAAGCAAGAACTCAAGAGTTGCTGGAGCCAGGAAGACAGTCTGCCTGGCAAGTGTAGGGTCCTGAGTTCAATCCCTGGTACTGAAAGAGAGAGAGAGGGGGGCTCAATATCTTGCAAAGACCACTCAATTGCTCAGTGAAGACACCAGGATTCAACTCAAAGTATGAGCAATTATATATGGTGTTTCTTTAGTAGCTAGCAATATCTCTCCTTTAAAAATAAACAAGTAAACCGGGCCTGGCGGTACATGCCTATAATTCCAGGACTCCGATGCTGAGGCAGGAGGGTTGCCTCAAGTTTGAGGCCAGCCTGGGCTACATAGTAAGACCACGCAAGTCTAAACTACATAGTGAGACCTTGTCACCAAAAGAAGTAAACTATATTTCACTTCTGACTAAGAGATCACTCAGAAAGATCAGTCACAATTGAATGGGCATAACAGAAATCCCCAAATGGGACTAAAAAGGTTAGTCCTGAACATTAGCAACCAAGAATGTTCACACTGAAATAATCACACAGACTTAGCTATACCCCAGCGAAATATATTATACCCTCCATATACTTTCCCTGAGTCTCTAAAATAACATCTGAAAACAACTCAAGGCTGATTGTTCACTCACTTGGGCAGGCTGTCTGGCTCATTCTCGCTCATTCGCGCACACACGTTCTCTCTCTCTCTCTCTCTCTCTCTCTCTCTCTCTCTCTCTCTCTCTCTCTCCCCCTTTCCCATACTACTTTACCAACCCAAATTACACATATGTCCAGGATTCACATGGCAGTTCTGATCCGATTTGCCCCAATCCTGGCTCAAGCGGCTTTACACTACCTCCTAACTAGATCAGCGCCAGCCAATGAGTTTATTCAAGCTGATCTGTGATGGATTAGATAATGAAACCTTAGCCATGTAAGCTGCCTGCTCATATTGGAGCTGGAGGGGAAAAGAATAAGAAACTCAATACTCCTAGGGGCCACCTAAAACACCAAATGCACTCGCCATGCCTCACTCCATCTGTCTGCTCACGCTCCACTTACTGCCACTTCCCTTCCATCAACTCTGTAGCTCTTCCCTCCTGTCTCTGAAGTGCACACTTGCCCCAGAATAAAAGATATCGACTACACTTTTCAAACATACAAGCAAATTGCCAACAAATCCACTCAACAAAATGGCTGTCTTTATTGTATGTATAACTTGTTAAAGCCTAACCTCCAACTGCAGGCCTGAGCTAAAGATACACTAGCAACTAGTCTTGTTTACACTAAGTAGCATATTAAATTTTCTTCTCCACAGTCCTATAATCTTCAGGCCTGTCTGCACCAGTGTGCTTTATAACACAATGATGAAAGTTAATCTCTAGCTAACTTCTGTGTGTTCATGTGTCAGTGTGATAGAGAAAAAAATGACAAGGTGGCCAGAAGATGAGAGAAGGAATTGAGACAGATTCAACTCAGGCTAATCTCTTGAGTCACTCTTAAAAAGAGTTCTACTTTGAAGTCATATCTCCTTTCTCCTCTTTCTCAAATATATCTCCAGTTTCACATTCAAAAGCTTCCTTGTGAGGTCTTGGAAAAAGTAATTTTTACATGACTGTGCCTCAGTTCCCAACCTACAGTACTTACAACTCTGGTCATGTTAAAATAGACTGAACACTCATTTCCTCCCAAAATTCACACCCCCATGTGATGGCTTGAGAAATGGGGCCTTTGGGAGATCATTAGGATGAGATGAGATCATGAGAGTGGGACCATCATATGCAATAAATACAAGGAGAGCTTTCACTCTGTATGTATGGTAAACTAAGGAAAGGCTACATGAGCACACAGCAAGGAAGTACCTGTGCACAAGCCAAAATGTGGTGGGCCTTCATGGGACACCGAAGTCGCTGGGACCTTGACACTGGACTTCCAGCCTCCAGATCTGTGAGAAACAAGCATCTGGATTTTTCAAGTCTATAGTATTTTGTTACAGCGGGCTAAGAGGACTAAGCTAGAAATGAAATTTCAGTAATTTTGGCAAACACTGCCATAAAATTACTTATAAGAGAAACATGTTTTTTGTCTAACTATATTCAAAGTGTAACACGTGCTCAGTTTCAGCTTCAAATAACCAAGTGATGATTAAAAAAAAAAAAAAATTCACCAAGAAGGAACCAGCAAGTGAGAAGAAAAACTACTTTTCAGTAAATAAAAGCATCCACAAAGAAACTACAGGCTAGTAGAGAGCAAAAAGAAGCCTCCCCACTATGAGAGTCACCCACGATGTGAACAAGTACTGAATCTATGCAGCTAAACTAGATTTATGACACTGCTCAAAAGCGGTTATTCTGCCACCTAATAATCACATATTAGCATTTCATTGTCACATGACATTTTTGCTGAAAACTAAGAGTCAAAGTAGGAGCCAGGGAGATAGCTCAGGGGCACAAGCGCCTGCCTGCCTGGCAAGTGCAAGGTCCTGAGTTCGATCCCTGGTTCCGCAAAAAAAAAAAAAGAAAGAAAAAGAAATCCTTCTGAAGAGTCAAAGTAACTTATACCCCAGCTAAGTTCTCAGACAACTGCAAAGATAAAATTATTATTAATCAAATTATTTACATTCACTGCAAAAGATGACCAAAAAGAATTTAATCGCCAGCATGTTTGATAGAGCCTGTTATAGACATATCAGACTTGCTTAAAACAAAATGTAGCAGTCCTCCTTAAAAACTACATTTCTCAACCCACTTTTCAGTTTTCAAATTGCATGTGTCTCTTCCCTCCAACTCCAGGGTTCAGGGTTCTCTGTTCAAGGCTACATGGTTTTTCCATCCACATAAAGCTTCTATGTACTAACCCCAAGAGCACCAAAGGTTCCTTCTGAGCCTAAGGATTATAACACAAGTACCAGGGACTCTCCAGATTCCCCTGAGATCCACTCTTAGAAGTAATAATTTTTTTCCAAAAATTTAGTGGCTGCCACCCAACAGGGCTCAGCTTTGGAATCTGAAGTTTAGAGACCAACTTCATTTATGAATCAGCCTCAGGGAGTTAGTCCCAAAAAATCACTTTACTCAGTAAAAGTTACTCCTTTGGCACTCAAAGAATTGAGAGATTCTGTGATGATATTCTCACCAATAATTTCATTTTTTAAAAATCCTTATACTACTTGTAAAAGGTAAATTTCAACTTAATTTTAACAGCCATTAAGTACTACATACCCCAAACTGTCAGCTACTCATGACTAACCACAAAGCAAATACAGTTCCTGCCTTTGGGAAGCTTACAATCACATAGGAAACTAAGAATAATAAAGCTGCTAAGGAATAATAAAAGGCAATGCATAAATACACATTGAGCCTGGAGCTAAGCATTCTGACACACATCTATAATCCCAGCACTGTGGAGGTACAAGGCAGGAAGACTGTCCTAAATTAAGTTTAGCCTGGGCTACATAAGGACCTCAAGGCCTAATTGAACTTCATAGCAAAGACCCTGTCTCAACAAACAATGCCCGGAGGCCAAAAGTCTACAGTCAATTGGCTAACAGGCCTGTCTTTCACAAAGGAGATAGGACTTCAGAAAAATTCCATTTCGATTAAGATTTTTTTGTTGTTGTTGCTTTATTTTTCGGGACTGGGGTTTGAACTCACGAACTTGCACTTGCCAGGCAGGCACTTGTGCTACAGAGCTATTGCTATCTCCCCAGCCCCCTCTATTAAGGTATTAAAAAAAAAACTATGAGCTTTAAAACAAGCCAACAGGGCCAGGCAAATAGCTCAATGGCATAGGTACCTGCTTGGGAGGTGCAAGGTCCTGAGTTTGATCCCTGGTTCCAGAAAAAAATAAATAAATATTTAAAAATATTTAAATAAAAAAAACAAGCCACCATACCAAAACAGGTTGATGACACAATGAATTTTAGGATACACTTGCATGTGGTCTACAGGCATTTCTAACTTGCTGATACCATCTCCTGAGGGGTCCGTGCTCATTCAGCTCCTATCCTCCAACAGAGCATGCACATTTCTCTTCATGCTTCTATACAACTGGTTCCTCCACTCGAACTCACTTCCCTCACACCTCTAAATGGCCCATCCCCACACATCATGAAAGGTCACCTCCAAAGAGGCCCTCCATGACCATCTTTATCATTGTCTTTTTCTTACTGGCCCTTATCAGCACCTGATAGTACTGTCGGTATCTTTATTGTGTATCCCTCTCCATTAGGGCATTAGTTCCATGAATGCAGGACCTTTCTCTTTTCACTACTGTATTTCCAAGGGTTAAAATAGTGCTTGGCATGTAGCAGTTGCTCAATAAATATTGTTAAGCACAAAGCGCTGAGTTCAATCCCCCGTACCACAAAAAAAATCGGTAAATGAATTTTAAGTAGCCACACTTTTTAACTTTTCAAGGATCGTGTGTACTTTTTTTTTTTTTTTTTTTTTGCAGTATCAGGAATTGAACTCAGGATTCTACACTTGCCAAGCAAGTGCTTATTCTACCGAGCTATCTCCCCGGCCCAAGGATCACACGTACTTTAAAGACAGGGAACTTGCCTTACATTTTTTAGAAGGTAATTTAGTTATTTTGTAAAAATACTTTGTTTTACAACTACGGAAACAGGCCCTTAAATAAGGGCTTATCCCAGGACAATGTAGCCAATGGAAGGCAAGGAGCTAACTCAATAATGAGGTGAACACCTGTGTGATGTACTGTGATGAAGCTAACAAAAATGAGCATATATAAAGTGAAAAATAAAGAACAGCCATACATATGTACAGTGAGTGAAAACAACATTCCTTAGCGGATAGTTCTAAATTATCTAATTGTACCCAAAGGGCCTAATCCACACCCTCCTCTACACAACCCCTGGAGTACTATTACACTGCTCCATTTCCAAATACCACTACCCCCAGCCAATGTAAAGGCAACCAGCAAATAAATAGGCCTCAGAAAGAAAAAAGTGGGAGAGTCTCACTGTTAACTGTAACAAAACCAATAAATGAATACATATATACAGAATTACATGCACATAACCAAATAGAACATGCTAATCAGCACCTCTACCCAGTCTTTTCCACCTCATCTGAAGTCTCCTTGTATTCCTCTACATTTTAAGTTCTAATGAGAATAAAAGCAAGCAAAGAAACAAACAAATCCAAAAATAAACAAGAGGGTCACATTACCCAAACCAACAGAAATAATAGAGGACTCTGAAAAGGAAAGCAAGAGGCACACAACAAACACGCCAAGCTTAAGTATAGCTCCATCTCTTAACACAGGAAGTCAGGCAAAACCTTAGCAAGCAGACAGCAGAGCACAGGAAGTCTTTTAGCACTGCAGAGATTTCCAAGAGTGGTGTAATGGAGAGAGCACAGGAATAAGAATTAGAAGACCAGGCTCTTAGTTCCAGTTTTACAATTCACTAACTGGATTTCCTCAAGCAAATCACTGGTCTTTCTTGAACTTTTGATCCTTCTACTAGAAAATCAGGTGGTTAAAACACAGTGGGACTTGAATCCTCTTCCCAAAACAAGGATGAAAACTATTGATTCTGCTCCACCAAAAAGTGCAGATAAACTCTTCTGCCTAAGAAGAACCTCCCAAAAATATCCGAGTTAAGAACCCCTGGAAAAAATAATGATGCCTCTGGTACCTTATAACATTCTATGCTTCTAAGAGAATTAAGCCAATGTCTATACACAGTTGTTGAGCCAGTCTCACCATTTATAGGAACTTGTCAACAGAGAGCAAATCCTAAAAACTAGGAAGGTTTTAAGACCCTCAAACCGAATGATTGATCAATACCGCTCCAAATCCCCACTGAAATCAACGAGCTTATCCTTCAAACCATAGCTAGTAATCCAATCTTCTAGCAGCCCTATAAATCTGGTGCACCCTGGGACATTACAAAGCTATGCAGTGTTATAGTCACATAGAATACAATTGGAAAAGTATGAGCTGGACAAGTCCTGTGTCACTTTCCGGACTCATCAGCATGCGCCACAAAAAGTCACTGAACACCAGGGTGTCCCCAAACCACTACCAAATTCCGTGCACTTCTCACACTCTCTGTACAACTGATTCAACCCACAACCTAAGCCACATCCCCTTTAGGTTCTCTCTCGAGGAGTTTTCTGGCTTTTCACACCTCTCCTTCAAATGCCGCTTCCCTTTCCCAACCCAGCATGTGCCCAGAGCTGCCCAAAAAGTACTCGTTCTTCTCGGGAGGTTTCCCACCAGATCCCCTCGTCCAAAGCTCGGCCAGCGGCTCTCCTCTGGGCAACAGTCCCAGAATTTCCTGATTTCCCAAAGATACAAGGAAGGGTTCAATGAAATGGACTCCATCCCAATCAAGCTCGACTTCCCACCAAAACCTCTTCGCTCGTGCCGCCTGCTGGGCCCCTCTCGGGCACACACAACAGTACCCCCTGTGCATCCCTCCCCTCCAAGCCCGAGCTCGCCCCACCTTCCAGCCAGGCTCCGACCCACCCCCTCCCACCCCGGACCCTCGAAGCCTTCCCCGCCAAGTCCACACCGGGAAGCCCAGGTCGCCCCTCCGTCCCCGCCCCGCACCCCACGGCAACCACGGGCGTCCAGTCCCGCGCAGTCACCTGCATCCCGTCGCCGTCTGCCGTCGCCTCCTCGGTGCGGGGCCGCTTGCTCAGGCCGGGCTCGTCTCCGTCTCCTCCCGCTCCGGGAACCGGCAGCTCCAACTCCGACTCCCGCTTCATGCCCCGGGCGGCGGCGCCGGGCCCGAGCTGTGGCGGCTGCTGCGGCTGGGCACCTTCCGCCATCCGCCCGCGCCCCCCTCGCCTCCGGGAGCCGGGCGACCAGCGACAGGCCACCTCCCCCTGGGCCTCGGCCCCGACAGTCGCGACAGGCGGGCGCGCGCCTGCCCCGCCCCCCGCGTGCGTGCGTGCGTGCGCGCGGGTCCCGCGCCCTCAGGCTTGCGAACCGCGCCTAGCCGCCCGCCGGGTCGCCGGCGCTGGCCGCTGGCCGTCGTCGCTACGGGCACTCACTCGCGCGCCGCTCGCACGCGCGCTGCCGGCCGGCCCGCCGTGCTTCCCAGCGTCGCGCACTCGCGGGGTCGCCGCCGGCCCGCGCTCGCTCGCTGGCTCTCTCACTCCCTCACAACACGCCGGCCGAGGGAGGAAGGGGGCGGTCCGGGCTCCAGAGGCGTGGGGAGGGCTGTTTATTTGGAAGGAGGAGGAGCACGAGGCAAGAACGACCTGACTGGCCGGGATCCTCCGACCCGCCACTGTGGCAGCACCGGGAAGGCGGGGAGAAAGAAAGAGGGAGGGAGGAACCGGGATGTAGGACTCCGGCCCGCGCGGGAGGCTGTGGTGAGGGGACAGTGGCCGCCGAGCCCGCAATCGGGGCGGAGCCAGTGCCCCTCGGCAATCTCCGCCGCCTCCGCGCCGGCAGCCCGAGGGAGGCCGGGAAGAGATCGTGGGAGCTCGGGAATCTCCGGCGCCCGCCTGGGATTGACCTGGGCTGGGGCTGGGAGGCTGAAGTGCCCGCCCGCGTGTAGTGGGCGGGGTCTGTCTCCCTCGGGGCGGGGCTGCAGCCTAGAGCAGGCGGAGCTAGAGGGGGCCCTTTGGCGGGGATCCGCTCCAGCTTGCTGGACAAGTTGCGCGAAGTTGCGACCTTAGTTCATTCGTCTATCTGGCCCGCAGGGCTCCTGGGGAAGCAGGGGTACTCTGCGAGAGAGGGAGACTCTGCTAGCTTTTTCTCCCACGTAAGATTAACCATCTCGAGTTGAGAAATCAGGGATTGAAACCACCCCTTACAACCATTTTGAGAACTTTTAATCATAATTCCCACCTCCTTGATGATGTTAATAATGCCTGATATTAATAAAGGCTTCCCAGTTTGCCCAGTGTGTTCAGATCCGTAATACAGCTGGTGACAGAGATAGAGACTTCAGTCACTTGCGGTGACGCACGTCTGTAATCCCAGCACTCGAGAAGCTGAGGCAGGAGGACTGCTGCGAGTCTGAGATCAGCCTGGGCTATAAAGCGAGCCCAAGGCCAGACAGAAATGCATAGTGAAATTCTGATTCAAAAAAAAAAAAAAAAAGGGAGGGGGGACTATGATCTCTGTTCCATTGATAAACTTGAAGCTGGATTGAATTCTACAGCAAAAAAATGTGACTTGCTGAGATCTCAGGACACTGGATCTCAACTTTCTTCTAGACCTTGCTACTTTAGTAGCACTTTATTACCATCTTCATGCAGTTAGATACTTGTAATGGGCTGTTAGTCTACCAGGCTAGAACTGCCTCTGGATTCCTTAATGTGCCCTATATGTTATAGGGGGAAAGGATGTTGAGTAAATGTTGTGGATTCTAGTCTTGGCCTTGCTAACCGCTTTTAGCGAGTCACTTTATATCTGGATTCCAGCTCCAATGAACGAGAGATGGTTTGGATCAATCAAGGGTGTATTTTTGCCTTTTGCCACCACTGCCCCTAATAATTGTCAGTATCTCAACTTTTCCTGTTGGTTTGTTTTTGTTTTACGTCTTACTGCTATAACTAGGAGTGCTGGACTTGGTAAATAAAGGCTAGGAATGTTGCCCAGTAACAAAGTGTTATGGAGCTTACAATGTCAATAGTTCAGAAATTTGAGAGACCAGGGATTAGGTGGATTTCTGAGGTCACTAGCAACCAGGCTGTGACATGGCCTTTGAACTTGGGTTTGATCTGCTAGAGCTGGGACAGTACTTTAGGAAGTATCCCTACTTCTGGGTCAGGCCATCCGAGATGGGAAGCCAGGTTTTCCCACCTATTGCTCAAGTAATCTTGCACGAGTAGTGATTAAGAGTTCCTTTAACAGAAGGTGTTTGAGGACCTATAGATTGTTGGAAGGAAGAACGAGAAAACTTGCCTTGCAGCTGGGTTTTCCAAATAAAGAAAATAAAGACATTGTGTTAATTTGTTTAGCTCTGCCACTTACAAGTGAGACTTTATGAAAGCTACTTAATGTCTTTCTCCCTCAGTTTCTTTATCTGTAAATTGAGGAAATAATAGCGTCTTCCCAAAAGGATTATTGCAAGGATTGCTGAGTTATTACACATTAGGAACTTTGAGCCTGACGTGTCTAGGAGGATAAGGCAAGAGGGTTTCAAGTTTGAGCCCACCCTGGGGCTTCATGAGACCCTGTCTCAAAATAAAAAAGGGCCGGGTATATAGGTCAATGTAAAGCCCTGCATTCAATCACCAGTACTTGGCTCGGAGGAGCGGTCAGAATGGTGTATAGCAGTGAGGAGGAACCTGTTGGAGCTTTTAGTGATACAAACAGTCCACTGCAACACTTGTGGGCTGTTGCTAATATTACCATAATCATTTTATTTATGTGGACTGTTACATTATCATTTTATTTACATTTTAAGTGAGATGAACAATGTACATTATCAAGAAACAAAGAATATTGTTATCACTATTGTTGAAGCTCCTTGCTATCTAAAGATAGCTTGATTAGAGCTAGGGGGATAGCTCAGTAGAATAAGCACTTCCCTGGCAAGTGCAAGGGCCTGAGTTCAAACCCTGGTTCCACAAAAAAAAAAAAAAGATAGCTTGATTAAGGCTACTAAAGATTCAGATGTGGCAAACTCCTTCTTAACTTGTCCATTGGTGCAACCACTATGTTAAGCAAATTCTTCAATTTCACTAATCCTTACATTTCTCATGTGTAAGATGACAATAACAGTCACAGTGTTGTTCTAAGCATTAAATGAGACAAAATAAAGCACTTAGCATAATGCCTAACCTACAGTAACTTCATAAGTAGTAATTAGTCATTAATTTGTTTAATGATCATAAGCTGCTGGCCAGAGACCCACGGGGAAAGAGAAACCCAGGCAACTCTTCATATTGCTATTTGCACCACCAAGGTGGAGTCCAAGTATCTGAAAGTTCATTCTTTTTTTTTTTAATATATATTTATTTATTTGTTATTTGTATTTTTTCATCTGAGAATCGTGTATTCATCTC
>PVKN010032659.1:0-12213 GCA_004027915.1 Capromys pilorides
TCAAAATGAAAATTCTAAATATTAATTGCTGTTTAAAAAAAAAACTGGTGTAAAGTATTAGCACAATCATCTCAGTCATCCTTTATATATACTTTTGTGATTGTCTCCTTTTTTCCTATCTTTTCTTTCCCTTGTAATCCTTAAGTTCAGGTTTTTTTCTGTTCTACTCCATCTATTCCATTTTCCAGGTTTTATTTATTCTTTCAGGTTCTTACACTAGGGAGACAAGATGATATTTACATATGTGGGTCTGATTTATTTCATTTATGAGTATAGCCTCTAGTTGCGTCCACTTTCCTACAAATGCCTCAAGTTTATCTTTCTTTATAGCTGACTAGAACTTCACTGCTTAAAAATGCCACATTGTGTTCATCCATTCCTCAAGTGGTGGCAATTTTTATAGTTTCCAAGATTTGGCTATGACAAACTGTGCTGCTATAAACAGTGTACGTATATCACTGTGGTATGATGTTTTCAGTTTTTTGGGGAAAATACTCAAGAAGAGAAATACCTAGATTCAAAGAGATTTTCAGTCCTGGTTGTTTGAGAAGTCTTCATACTGATTTCCATAGTGATTGTACCAGTCTATATTTACACCAGCAGTGGAAAATGCTTCCTTTTTCCCCTCAGCTTCTCTAGCATTTGTTATTAGTTGATTTCTTTATGACAGCCATTCTTTCTGTGGTGAGAGAGTATCTCAGTATTGTTTCAATTTGCACTTCTTGAGTAAGAACTGAAAACTTTCAGCCCCCCAAATTTAAAGACCCAATCCAAAAATGTGCATCTGAGATGAATACACACTTCTTAAAGGAAGAAATACAAGTGGTAAATAAGTACAGGAAAAATATTCCAATAGCTATTTGAAAAATGCTTTCCCACATTTAATAGGGTTTTAATCAGTTTGAAATTTGATGCAAGATATCAAGAACACTACTCTACCATAAAACAGGTCTATTCAATGAGTTCCTACATTTATCACAAACAGTACAGGACCCCAGCACCTGGGGGTTTTCATGTGTAAATATTTCATTAAATTTCTGTTACAGCCTTCAATTGGACTCTGGTTGTTAACTGACATGTAGAAAAATAAAAAAGTATTAATTACCAAAGCCTCCTAGTCTGCAATCTCTTTGTTATCCACATTGTACCTTCCTCATGTTTTTAACAGCACCTGAAGGAAATACAGACAAGTAAATACGTTAAAGGGTGTTATATGAAGCTCCACTTTGATCCCAAAGTGTATCTTCGCTATTAACTATTGCTATGGTTATTACATTGTGTCAACTTGAGAAGTTTAGAAGTCTAACTCAGCAGGGATTCAGGGTCCTTACTTGGTAAACATCCTGAGCTTGTGTAAGACCAGGGCACAGAGATGGTTTGAGTGGGTAGCTGGCATGCAGCATGAGGGATGCAAAGGGTTCTGTTTCTTCCTATTTTGCTCTTGCAGATTTTTCTATCTTCTGTCACCTTGAAATATTGCCCCTGTGCCATGTCACTCTGCTTTGAAGCCAGCTTATTTGGGAATAAAGCCTCCATGAACTGTGAGCTAAATAAGTTTTTCCTTCCTTATTTTTGTGTATTGGCTGTTTTGCCTCAGCTGTAAGAGAAGAGTAACTAACAACTGTGTAATCAATGCATTAAATGTCTTTCTGAATCTCATTGTGTTTCAGTTTCATTATCTATATTATGGAGATAATCATAGTTATCTAAGTTAACAAAGTTATTTTGAGAACTGAGGAAGTTAAGTACTGTATCTGATGTAGGAAACATATGCTGCTTATTAATACCACCATTTCATTCCAGAATTACTTTGGTTGGAGACAGAAGTTGAAAATGATACTTTAAGATGAAAGTGGTAAAAGCTGGGATATTTCTCTGTAACTCTCATGCTGAAAGCAACATTTGGTCCATGAGCTTTGGTGCCTAAAAGGTTTCCATAAAACCTGAGTTTCAAGCCTTTTTTCTAGGTCCACTGTCAGGCTGAATCTACTTTTTCGCATCTTCTGGCTTTTCTGTTTCTCCTCGTGTCATTTAAAATTGTTCTGTGTGCTTAAGGGTGATGAAATAGCTGTGTTTGAATGTGGTAAAATTACGAATACTAATTTTGACACTTTGGTAGGCTTTTTTCTGTTCTCTGTTGTGGATAGTCTAATGAATCCAGAGATATTCTTCATTTAAGGATGGTTTAGACTAACCACCAGAGCGTGCTATTCAGACTTACAACCTGTGGCTCTGATTTAGAAGCCATCTTTTGTTATTTTTGGACTCTCCCTTCCAGCTTGTTTTCAGAGCTTTGATGCTTTTTTTTGTACAATCTACCTTATTTACAGAGTGCTGTAATTTTTACTGACTTTTGTGTACAGTACTATTTTTTGGTCTGTTCTACATGACAGTGTTTTGTATAAATTATACAAATAAAATCTAAGGCATCAAGTTGGAATTTCCATTGATCGCTTCTTCTGAATATTGCAATGCACATGCTCTATACAATTCCTCATTTACTGACCAAATCACTCAACAACTTAGTCACAGCACACAGTCATTACGTGTAGACTATCTGTAGCAGAAATCTAGGCGCAGCACTCTGACCTGGCCCTCAGTAGCATGAAAATCAGTCATATGATACCCTGGCAGTCCAGAAATGTTTAGCACATGAAAATAATAGGCTCTGCTTCACATAACTCTGTTTCTTTGAGAACGACAGGCACATATTATTTTTCTCTGCAAAGAAACAGATAAGAGGAGGAGACTAGACTGATATTGTAAGGAAGATGACACTATGGACACTGGTTCTCACTGAACTAACTAGGAAAACTGGACAGGTTTCAATGAAAACATGTTTGGAAACAGGTGGAGAGACTGTCTTGTGTCCATTACCAAAGTAGCACAGTCATGAGAATGTAAGGAGTTAAGGGGTAAAGGAGGAGCGGCCTTGGAAAGCGCTAAGACATAAGCAAAGAGAAAGTGTCTGGAATAGCTGCAAAGCTAAGCAGTATGAAAGCCAGAAAAAATATCAAGAGATCCATGAGCAGAAATTGAAATTGTAACAACCAAGTTCTGCTGATTTTAGTCAGAAGTTTTGATACACTCGTCACTTTTAGGGGAGCCATCTTCATCTGAAAAGCTAGGAGCAAAGAAGGCTCTTCACCATGAGCATTTCCATGTAGGGAATTATTGATACACTGTACTAAAGGGACTACTAGCAAGGCTACTCTCAGATGGACAGCCTCATCATTCACGTGCAGTACTTTGGAAAACAAAGGCTCGACTTCCGTTGTCTTTCATCTTTGTCTAGTCTCTGGCAGCTTTTCTTCGTGTGCACATACCAGCCTATGAAATAAAAGCACAAATCGAGTGTATGTATAATAGAAGCTTTGTAAGCTGACTTGTTAATATAATACTGATAGAAGAAAGGACGTGGTAGTGTGTCAGACCTTATATATTGCTTTAGTGAGCCTTTTAAGGCCGCAGTTAATAAAATGCAATATTGAGTGCTATATGTCCATAAGAACAACACAGAGAGTTGAAAGAAGCCTTTCTGATGGAAATGAATATTGAATTGCCTAGTAATTCACAAGAAGCAAGAAGATCAGCAGAAAGAAGACTCTTCAAGTAAAATGAAAAGCTACCCTACTTGGGCTGTGAAGTGATAAGAAAACTATTTAAGTGAAGTAAGACTGGAGAGAGAGGCATACACATTTTTGACTTATAGCTGTATGTGAACAGTATCCAACATGCTTTTATTTATTCATTTTTTAAATTTTTTTTTTTATTTTAGGGAAGGGTCTACAGGGTGATCAGGGTCTCACTACTAAATCAGACTCATAGTGATCCGCCTGTTTACAGCCTCCCAAGAGTTGGGATTACAGGTGCAAGCCACCATGCCCAGTCTCAATCTCTATCTAAACATGTCCTGGAGGCAGGGCCAGTATAGCAAGTTCAGGATCGAAGCCCTGGCCCCTGTGACTGCTTGCAGGTGCTTTAATATGCTGAGCTATTTGGCTGGTCTCCCCTGTAATTTTTATTTCAGCTTTTTCAAGCATGGAGAAATTAAGGTTAAAAGGAAAATAAAATGACACAAATCCAAAGTAATATATTTAAATCAATTTCTCTTCTGTCCCTTCTCTCCAGCAATTTCCCTCAATCACCTTTCCACACCTCCTTTACCCTTTTACCCACACAACACCCAAACAGTACTTCCTTCTTGTCAGAAGCAGAAGGGCATCTCACTAGCCTTAGCATATTGATTGTACATAGAAGAGAAATAAAAGAATTAATCAATATAATTGAGTAAGCACCAATTCATTGGAACTGTTGTTTTTAAATTGTTTGCTGTTAGATATTAGAGGGCCTGTAGGATAAACAGGGCCCAAGTAGCATGCTTTGCCAGTGATAGCTAAGGAGAAACTCATACCTGTGTGTATAATATAATCCTTTATTAGGTCTCAGAACCAAAGCAATTCCACAGAACACAGTGACATTTTAAGGTTAACACACTGTGTACATTCAGTTATGACACAGAGCTAATTCTAGAAAATGGCAAACTGTGCATCTGGTTTCCCTAGTCTACATTCCCATGACATCGAAAGAGAAATATTTTTTAGAGACCACCCCTTCTGCCTTGGGCTGAGACCTGATTTAGATTAGAGCTCTTCCTCCTTAAATTTCTTTTATATGTTCAAGATCCCTGCAAGAAAAATAACCATAACAACAACAACAACAAACAAGAAAGGTACTTTCCACTTCTAGCGTAACACTCTAAGGATGATGTCACTGTCATATATGTTATATGCATAAAGCCATGACAGTCATTGCACTTCTCTGAACTTCAGGCATAAGTCTTGTGTGCAAAAAGGAGTAGCAGTGCCTGTATTCTCACTTGAAGGAACAAATCCACCCACACTAGCTTTGTATTAAACTCTACCTGCACTTCCTCTCAGCTCCCTATGTATTTTAGTTTGTTGTTTAAAGATCAAAAGGACAAAGGACGAGGGCCTCACAGCACCAGGACCCAGATTCCTGGTGACAGTGTCCCAACACTTTATCCCAGAATTTCCATAAACATTATATCACACACACACACACACACACACACACACACACACACACACAGACGCACACATACACTCACCATATCCCACTATCTATCCCAGGATATTGCATTTCTTTACCTATTTGGGACTCAGAGATGAACTTGGAAAGAAAAACAAATATTTAAATTACTTTAATGTTTCCAAATGAGAAGCTAAAATTTATATCTATCTCAGTATAAATATAAAGATATTACCCATGTGCATTCTTTTTCAGTGTATGCCCTGTAGTTTATATTTAACTAAATCAAGGGTCTTTTCATTGTCTGAAGGTATTCAGTAGAGAAACCTGAAGATCAGCATCTCTAACCGATGCTTATTTTCTTTCTTCCTCTTATGTTACAGAGCCTTGATCAAACTCAAATACTTTTGTCTTTTCTTCTTACCCTTCTTTTAGTCACTGTTATGGTTTGTGTACAGTGTCCCCCCCAAAGCCTCAGGCTGTCCTGGGGCAGCTTCTGGAGTTTGTAGTTGATTATTGTGGAAATGGGTGCAGCCTCTCCTCTGGGGCAGGTGATTTGCATTTCAATGTAAGGTAGGAAGAGAAGTTAGCTACTTGAGCTGCTGCTAGCTCTCTCTCTGTGCTCTTGCTGTTAGCTGCTACCAGGAAAGGTTGTTTTCTTCCGTGTGCCTCTGCCTTGGAGCCAGCTAACTATGGAGTGAAATCGCCAGTAACTGTGAGCTAAATAAACCTTTCCTTCCCTCATGTTGAGTGTCGGGTATTTGTCCCAGCAACGAGAGAAGAGTAACTAAGACAGTCACTATCCAGTTACCAAACTCCACTTCAGTTCTGCCAAATAAAATAAAATAAAATAAAATAAAATAAAATAAAATAAAATAAAATAAAATAAAACAAAATAAAATAAAATAAAATAAGATGAAATGAAATGAAATGAAACGAAACGAAACGAAATAAAATAAAAGTTCAAATCATCCACTTTCAAAAGCCAATCTGCAAAAGTTTAATCACCACTTATCTAAAAGTACATGTTTGCTTTCAAAGCACCTTGCTTTTGTTTGCCCCTCTTTTGAACCTCATTTCCTTTATTGAGATCCAAATAATGACCAGTCATATTGCAAACCATTTAGACACTCAGTTCTCCATACTGAAAATGTGCAATGACTTTCTGAGGCTCAATACTAAAAATTTTCCAGTACATATGGATTTTAACCTCAGTATTTTCCGATGAAAAAGAACTCGTAAGGTTCACATACAGCTCCAATTCTTGTTCTTTTCTTTCTTTATCACGGTTTCATTTGCCTGTATATCCCACCCTCATTTCTCCACCTGTGTTCAATCTCGGTAAATTAAAAAAAAAAATGTTTCTAAACCCTACTCCTTTCTTTAAATCTTTAATTTCTTTTAAGCTGTTAATGAAACCCAGAGACTAGCACATGCTGAACAGATATGCTAGCACTGAGCTAAAATGGCAGCCCTTTTCCTTAAACGGAGGTTATTATCATGTTTACAACTTTACACTTTTTATTCAAATGCACATACTGTACTTATTTTACATGTTGTTATATTTGCATATACATTTTAATTTTTAAATTTAGTATGCTTGATAATCCCATCAAAGTACAACAGCGAGGGCCGGCCAAGTAGGCCTCATAAATATATATATATATATATATATATATATATATATATATATATATATATAACAAAAGTGAAGGCATTTTAAAACTCCAGTAACCAATCTATCTCCTGGAAATGGAAAATATATGAGTCACAGTGTCAGAGTAACTTAGACACTTTGTTTCTGCTTTATTTGCAAAATCTATAAAGTCTGAACTTCTGGACCTTCTAGGAACAAATAATTCATTTAATAGACATGGTGACATGTTATCCCAATACCTCTGTTCCACTAAATGTATAACACTGAAATGATAACTCCAGCCCTTTCAACAAGAAGCATTAGTGTCATTTGACTTTGAAAGGGAATTTCAGTATGGTCATATGTTTAAGAGTAAACACTGTATGTCTTGTCAAATTTTAATATGACAGAATACAAGCACCTGACTACCCTTTCCATTGCATGCATTCATCTCTTCAATGAATACCTGGTTTCATAGGTTTCAAAGCCAGACCACCAATAAAGCAGGATAATCAGATTGCATTTCTGTGTTCTCCAGTCAATTCTACCCATGACATCATTTTTTTCTACCCATAACACCATTGATAGATATTTTGCAATTCAAATCATTTTAGAATTGAACACAAAATCCTTGGAGAAATTCATATTTCTTACATATTTTTCAGACCTCCATATGATTGTTTCCTAGAAGTCTAGGGTTCTACAGTCAAACACACACATGGTCCCCTGAATTCTCTCATAGTTTAAGAACTACTGATCTAGTCAAAATCAAAGTCCTTACTCCTCAAGTGAGAATGACACTGGGTTTATCAATCAATATCACAGAGACACTTCAGACTGTTAGTCAGAGAAGTTGCTAGTTAACACTGCCACTTCTAATAATATATAATATATAATACCTGACTAATAGTGAGTCAAATTTATTGTGCTTCAATTTAGAAAAAAAAAAAAGTAGGTTTAAGGTCCAAAAATTTCACAGGAACCACCTGTGTCCATTTTGCTGGGCAAACCATTAGCTTGATTAAAATGCCTTTTCTCTGAAAGAGACAGGATGATCAATTTAAAATAAAGCCAGAAGAATTAGCCTCATATCCACAGTGTTACAATCAGCTTAATTAGGAGATAAGCCAGGATACATAGCATCTCTTTTCTGTACAAAGACTCAAGGCAGCAGAAGGGAAGAAATATGTCACAGTCTGGAAGGACCACTGAGCCAATAAAAATTCAACTAACACCAAGGCAACCCATCCCGTGTAATTTTCTAATGAACTGGCACGTTAAGCATCTTGGAAATAAAATTAGGAACCAAATCCCCTTGCATTCAAAAGGTGCAAAGAATTAGTGGAGTTAATAGGTTTTATGGAAGCATTTGCTGGTAGTTTGGTCTAACTGAATGTAAATGCTAACCCTGTAATTGCAGAATAATGATGCCCAACCTAAGGCAGAGATGATAATGCCCATGAATGGTAGTGACTTTATCACCTAAGAATGGACTTACTTAAGCTGCTTGATCTCAAAAAGATGATTCAGCTACAGATGCAATTGTTTTCTTGTTATTGATGGTCTGCTGATATCAGTGAAGAGAGTCAGATAGGAGAAGGGATAAAAGTGTTCTGAAGAAAAGTACAATTTCCTGGCCAGCAAGATGATTCAGTGGTCTGAAACACCTGCTTAGGCAAGCTTAGGTAACCTCTGAGACCTTGGTTTGATCCCAGTACCCACATGCTGTGCCAGCCCCACCCACAGGACAAGCTGAGATCGCAATAATAATAATAATAATAATAATAAAACTTCCTGAAAGTTTTGTAGCTTACAATATTTACAGGAAAAAATGGATAAATAAATAATGTTATGCATATTCAATTAACCAGAAAATTATTATTCTTCAAATACTATTACTTCAAGTTTCCACTTTTTAGAAAGATATTACAGAAGAGTTCAACACAATGAAATATTCAGTTTTTTGAAGAAACTATTTTGTCTTTCAAGACATAATAGATACAGAGCAGAAAGAAAAGCTCTCCTGGTTTTTCTTGTCCTGTTTCAGCATTTTTATTTCGAGGACAATTATGGAGCACTACAGTGGACACAGAACTAGGCCCACTGAAGATTTACTTTTCCCCGGCTGGTAGAGAGCAAAGACAGCTGAAGCGGTAGGATCATCTGGAGAATTGAGACAGACAGAAACCTTGGTCCTATTCATGTAACTGAGAGTTGAGTAAGAATGAAATGGGTCTAGGAAGCTAAAAATCTCCACATGTGATTCAGTTTTACAGCGTGTTAAGGTTTATGTTTAATTGTACCCCCAAAACCTCATGTAAGTCATAGGGCAGACCCCATTGGAGGAGCAGTGAGTGGCTCGATGGGGAGTGTACAGAGGACCAGGGAGGGGCCTGAAGGGAGGGGCTGGAGAGGAGTGACCCTTTAAAGCAGCAGTGCACGCTGTCTGTATCCCCCAGGCCAGTGGCCTCCCTTAGAGGCATGGAGTGGGACATCCTGGACACCACAGTGCCCCTGCAGCCCCTCCTGCAGACCCTGTAGCATGCGGTGGCTGTGTATGCGATTGAGGCTACCTGGAGCAAGGAGGAGATGTTTGGAAAAGATAGAGGCACTGACCCTCTCTCCTAAGCAAATAAAACTCCGAGGTCTTGCTATGTAATGGAGGCTGCTTTAAACTGTGAAACTCCCAGTAGCTGTGAGCTAAATAAACCTTTCCTTCCTTCATTTTGAGTGTCCAGCAATGACTAACTACTACACAGTCATTTAAAGAAAATTATTTTGGAAACTAGGAAGCCCACAGAATATGCTTCAAAAATATGTTTGGCTTTTGTTAAAATCTTCCCTTGAAAATGGATTGATGACCACTTAGGTCACACATTAGTAGCAAAGATCTTATGTGGAGTCACTTGTTCGTGCTCTAATAATAACAGACTGGTCTTATTCGGACCTCTCAGTTCAGTCTATCTACACATGCCTGTTTTTTCCTAACTACATTTGTGGATATATGTCGCTAATTCAAGAACACAGACACAAATGCAACCTACCCTCATTGCTTCTTAGTTGTTCTTTTTTACCAACGCAATTTTATTGAATGTAGGAGAATATAGATGGTTAAGTGAGAAAGATGCCATCTGTGTGCAACCATGTCAGAAAATAGCCATGTTCAGCATGCATAAATCACTGTGTTACAAAACTATGCAGATGCACCAAAGTATTTGTGTTTTGTTTGCTACAAGCAATAATTATTTGTTTTTCTTTATGGAAATATCTCATGTTTAGGTTAAGAAAAATATCACTAATCCCACACTTAACCAACAAATCAATGGAGACCACAGGGACATGTTATGATAAATAACCATATTTACCTTTAAGGAGTTCAACTGTAACAATTTAAGCTTCTATTCCTGAATATGTATGAAGTGTAGCCAGTATACATGAAGCAGACAAGAAGGTTGCTATGAGTTTGGATAAATATTTCCATGGAGCTTTTACATCAGTAAAATTATGGGATTAATACAGATGAAAACAATGCTGTCATATTCAATCCAGAGAACACTAAAATAATGCTCTGTATTGATGAGTGTTTTCTAGAGGAACAAGTGTTAGGATTAGGATTAGAATAATAGGATAGGGGATATTAATCTCGTAATTTCACTTAACTAAATGATCCATGAAAATATGGAATGTAGAAGAAATTGTCTATGAGTTGGGTAAATATTTTTCTTGGATCTACTTCATTTGGGAAATTGAAAATCGTAGAAAAGGGACCAAGGATGTCATACCAGTGTGAGACTAAGTACCTGATAGATCTTTTGTAAATCACTGGTCTGAATTTTCACTGAAAGCCAGAAGTCTGCTGTGCTGGCCCCATCCTGGGGGCATGCTGAGACAGCAACTGAGGTTGGGTGTGGTGGCACATGCCAGTAATCCCAGCTCTTTGGGAGGCTGTAAACAGGTGGATCACTGCAAGTCCAAGCTAGTAGTGAGACTCTGAACACCCTATAGAACCTTCCCTAAAACATAATAAATAAATAAATAATAAATAAATAAATAAATAAGCAAGCAAGCAAGCAAACAAGCTGGAAGTAATTGGAGTCTAATGTCTACAGGTGAGGGCCTCATGCAAAATACATACCAGCTTAAGCAGGATACAGAGAGAGAGAAAAAAAAAATCAAGCTTCTACTTTCTTCCTCTGTCCTTACAGATCTATTCAATAGTGCCAGCCACCATCTGGGCTAGTTCTGCCTGACTTCAGCTTGCTGGTTTGCACGTTAATTGTTTCTGGAAACATTCCATGGACACATCCACAGGTGTTCTGCTGAACTCTTTAGCTGGTTGTATTGATGTACCATGACATGGTCACATGCACCCTTGAGAGAAATTATTGAAAGTCTCAGCTTCACTTGGGATTGATAATGTATACATCATTTATTTATTTATTTATTTATTTATTTATTTATTTATTTATTTATTTATTTTTTGCAGAACCAGAGATTGAACTCAGGTTCTTACATTTGCCAGGCAAGTGCTTATTCTACTGAGCTATCCCCCCAGCGCCTACATCTATAATTTGAAATGTATTGCCAGACTATCTCCATGGGAATACCTGATTTACTTTCATTTAATCCATGTAAGAGTCTATAAACTTGCAATATATCTGCCAAACATATGGGCAAATTTACTGACCAAGAATGATATTTGGTGCCAGGAATCGAACTACGATCCTTGCGGTTGCCTAAACTTACCTAAGTTTGCCTAAGCAGATGCTTTAGACCATTGAGCCATCTGACCAGCTCACAGATTCTTAAATATTTTTGTTTCATCACATTTAAAAATTAAATGTTTTTTAAGGTAGAATGAGTAGCAGAAGTAAGTAAAGTATTAGTGCATGAGTTGCAGTCTCATTCTCTGTTAGTATGGGATCACTCTCTTCTACAAAATTATCATAAATCCTGTTTTAACATTAAATCTCATTTCTGCATTATTATCTCATTTAAATGTCAAGGACTGGAAGGGCTCTGTGTTGACTATCCAAGTCACATCTTTGAAACACATTTACTCTGACATAATTAGTTTTCCTGTCTAATTTTCAGTTTCACTCAATTCCAGATGCAAAATATTTATAACTGGACAGCTACTTGATGCTTTCACATTGAACCACCACAATTAAAAATGTGAGAGTCTATTTGGCTGACTCATTCTTCATGGCTAGATACAGCAAGGTAGAGAGAAAGTGTGCTTCTTATTTGAAAGCAGATGTACCCAGAAACCAATTTTGTTGACATATTTAAAACACAAAAAATAGTAAAATTGAGATTTTTTTGAAGAAGACTAACAAAACCCAACTCTACTTTTTAAATTGACTTCTACAGCAGTACATAATTCAGTTTTTAAAATGCATAGCAATGCATAAAAACTAATATTTTTTGACAATGAAAGTAAATTAAGTTCCTTTCCCTTTCACAATATCCAATGTACCTTTCAGATTTAGTACTCTTTAAGGTTCTTACACTAGATAAACAAT
>PVKN010032660.1:0-12214 GCA_004027915.1 Capromys pilorides
AACTTTAACTATTTTGATTCAACAGTTGTGTTACTTTAGAAAATGCCAATCTGGGAAGGGTGGCATGTAGGTGCCCCTCTTGCCCATGAACAGCCACACCTGATCT
This sequence comes from Capromys pilorides, assembly GCA_004027915.1. Taxonomy (NCBI): domain Eukaryota; kingdom Metazoa; phylum Chordata; class Mammalia; order Rodentia; family Capromyidae; genus Capromys; species Capromys pilorides. The sequence goes on from PVKN010032660.1 coordinate 107, forward strand.
TGTACAATTACCATTTGGCTTTGCATTAAAGTATGTCAAACTCGGAGCTCCTCTTTTCCCTTCTGCAATCTTTGGTATTGATGATGAAATAGGCGTATTTCATTTCGGATTCAGAATGGGATAGAGATGCATTTGACTGAAGACAAATACATTTGAAAATATTCTAGGTAGTTGTCATGAAAGGTCTGTAAGTAAATACTTACTTCATACAATTCCTAGAATTACTAAATTTTACTTCATACAATTACTTAATTCAAGCAGAATCACTGCATTCTGTCATCTAGGTGACTGACATCTGGAAAAAGCAAGTTTTTGCAATATTGTGTATAATTTTGGGAAAGATATTCCTGAATAGGGTCTTGATCGCTTTCATAAGAATGAGTTGAGCTCTCCTTTGGTCACTTTAGACCTCTGTTTCCTTGGCTGGGAAACACATTCTGATGATGACAGTCACAACTCTTCACTTGAGTTAGGAGGGGAAAGGAGAATGGGCTTTGTCCCCCCAGGAGCTTTCCTTGTCAGACCTCTTTTAGTTTTAGTGGGATGGATTCAAATGCCAGGGGGATGCTGAGTGGTAAACAACAACATTCGATGAATATTTTTTGTCCTTTCCCCTCATCAATCCTCTCTCACAGTTTGAGGGCCTTAGACATGTTCACACCTGGACCTTAGCACCAGGCAGCAGAGCTAACTGGGACAAGAGGGACACTGTGGCACTTCACAGAGAGCCAGAGGACTTCTGTTTTGGAGGCCACTCATTGGTGGAGTTTTGCTGTTCTGCTCCAGATTGGCTCTGTGTAACCACTGTCAAGCCTTAGCTTTCATCTGTAAATGGAAGACAAGTGTCTGGGCTGTGGGGCTGCTAACAGTCCTTTCTGATCTGCTTGCTCTTAATTCTGGAGAGGTTTGTGATGATCAGCTGGATCCAGGGAGGGGCGCACATTTTTATAAAACTATTCATTGTCACCTCTAGGGGGCATGCCAGTTCTCCCTGCTGCCTTAAACACAGCTAGTGGCCAACTGTTTTGCATTTCTGATGATTCTTGAGAATCTGAATTTGAGTCGAATAGAATTTTACTGTCTGGAAAAGGCTGAGCTCAGGATGCAACTGCAAGCAGAAATGCTGAAACGCCACCCAGGATTTAGAGGCAGATTTATTTATCTCTATTGGCACTGATTGGGACAACTCCAAAAATATCAGGCCCTGATCTCTGGTAGTCTAGGACTTTTATGGGATAAGCAATCAGGAAGTACAGAGGCAGAAAGGTTTAGAGAATGTACATCACGGTGACCAGCTACGCATGACAGTGGCCAGCCATTTCTAAGAGACAGAAACAACTGGGTCTGGAACAGGTGCTGTTACCTGGGTAACTAAGAAACTGGAGCATACCGGCTGGGGTTGGGGAACATTTCATGTCACAGTGAGGGTTCAAAAAAGTGACACAGAAGATGTTTCATAGGGAAGAATGGAGAACAGGTAGAGTAGAGGGGTTAAATAAAAGGAGGATTCCAGGAATGAAATGAACCTAGAATTCAAGGGCAAGACTATGCCTGAATTTAGAGGAGTAGCAGAGAGGCAGAGATTCATAACTGTACTGAAAGTCATGCATCAAATGCTGACTGACCAAGGAACATTCTGGGTGTGGGCAAGGCAAATGGACTAAGGAAGGGTGGGCTCTCCACCCTGCAGTGCTGTTGGTGTTCGGTGGGTTCAGTTCAGATGACAGATCTGTAGCGTGGGGTGTGCCTGGTCTGGGATCAGAGGATAAGGATAAGCAGTAAGTAAGCGGGTGGGTTGAAAACAGAGGGAAGGAAGGAAGGAAGAAAGGAAGGAAGGAAGGAAGGAAGGAAGGAAGGAAGGAAGGAAGGAAGGGAGTGTCACTGTAAAGGAGGCAGCATGCAGGTCACTTGCAGGGAACAGAGTCATGGTGTCTTGAGAAAGGAAATAAGTTGAATGTGGTTGCTTTATTGGATGAGAGATAGAGGAGTGGAAATAAACGAGTCTGCAGAGGTTGGGAAGGGGTGAATATGGTTAAGGAGGCTGAAATGAACTGAACCTTAAGGAGTATATGAAACAGAAGATGTTGGGAGTGCTTTTTCTTTTTTGAGACAGGGTTTCCCTATGTATTTGAGGATGGCCTTGAGCTTACTATGTAGCTCAAGCTGGCCTCAAATATGCAGCTGTCCTCCTTCCTCAGCCTCCCAAGTGCTGGGATTGTAGGCCTACATCGCCGTGCTTTCATGGAAGGCTTTCTGGAAAGGATTTGGGGAGATCTTTCCAGCTAGAGTGGTAAATGAGTTGGAAGGAAGATTAGTGGTAGTGACATCAGTTAGTGGTGGTTGCAATCATCTAGGTGACAGCTGAAGCAGATTGAAGGGGTACAGAGTCAGCCTGGGCTTTCGAACCTATAGTTTCATTGACAAATAAGCAAAATTAACAATACTGTTTCCATCAAGCAACACAGGTGATGTGGAGAGATATTTCTTTCCACTGGGACCCTTCACGGGGTAAGAATCCCTGAATTGCTTGTCGTACCTGTGCACACGGGTGTCCACAGAGACCTCCCACCCTGCTTCAGGGCTGCTGCTTGCTTCACTGCTAACATACTCTGGCACTGTCAGCCACCTTGAAGAGAGATAAGGCTCAGTTGGCCAGTAACCAGTGATTTGAATGGATGCAACGGCGTCTGTTACCAGGCACGGTTTTCGTCCCTTATGTCCCTTTAGGAAACACTTTCTTCTGATCTGTTGATTGTTTGCAGCTCAGCTGTTTCCACCAACAGTGGACAACCAGGTTTGCCACTTGGAACCTTGGTTAGAGAGAAGAGAATGGCTCTCCCTGTAAGAGAACTGGCCTCGCTGTTTCCTATCAGAAGCTTGGTACAGCCTCAGAAGTGGGCCACAGGTGCTCAGAGCACAGGGTCCCCGCAGGAGTGCCATGCTGGAAGGCAGGCCACTGAGATTCCAATAGGTTTGTCCTGATAGTGTTTAGACAAGACGTCATGTCTGCGTCTTGTCCTCTGAATAACTACTATGAAGACAATATGCAATGTATTAATAATTTTAACGTCTTACTAGTCTGTTTTGAAACTGTTTCATTGCTACTTTTTCTCATTAAAATTAATCAAAAGTAAAAAGAGAAGACATGATTCTAATGAGCAAGAGAAGAAAAAAAAAAAGGAATTTCCACTGAGCACTGGACATACTGCTCACCCTGTTCTCAGAATACAAGGTTATGTGGTCTGTGCTCAGAGAAGCTGAGCTATAGCAGACTTCAATTTGCTAGAGATGAGTCTGCGGACCCTCGGAGGGACCATGAGTGCACACCCTGTGACGCTGGGACTTCCGGAGCTGCACAGAGCCTTCGACTCAGATCAGACGGTCTATTCTGAGCTCCTCACAGGCTCTGGTAAAGTCAGAGGACAGCAGGCAATTTCAGACGGTGACCAGGCTGCTCTGGTTGCCTGTTGCAGAAGCTGCCCTCTGATCCTTTCTGGGTGCCCAGCAGTAGACGCGGCAGGGGCGTAGATGGGAAACAAGGGCCATTTGTGGGTGAGTGCTCTCGCCCCTTTAGAATTCTACCGAATTTATCCGACATACTCCTGGAAAATGACTGCATAGTCTTATTCATTGCCCTATTCAATAAATATTTACTGACTATCAACTACATACCAGGCACTTTTCTAAACTCATAAAATTTGACTATTAGTAAAACAAAGATCCTTTCTCTCAAGGAGAGTTCGTTACAGTGGCGCATGATGTGATACTTGGTAAATGTGATAAATGTGGTAAATGTGATACTTGGATTCGTTTGGAGGTTTTAGGCTCTACGTTCAGCCTAATGTAAGGGGGAGGAAGCACGATTCTCTCATATGCCGCGTGTGGCATAGAAGCAGAGTTTGTCAACACACCTGACCTTCCGGGGTGGACATGCTGTCTGAGGGGCATGTGTTCTGCTCATGACCGGGTAGAGGAGGAGCTGGCCTCAGTGAGCATGTAAATAGGGGTGCACTTTTAAGAAGGTGAATGACAGGTAAAGAAGAGATCGGGGTGAAGAAGACATCAGATGTAGTTCCCATCTGCAATCATTTATGAAGAGTTTTCCAGCTGCCCTTCAAGTCTGGTCCAGATAAACGCGGAGCTGCGTCTACACGGGCAGGGAGTCATTTGGTCCAGGAAGCCTTGTTTGAAAAGGCGGTGAGGTAGCAACTGAAGGAATGCTTGACTGCCTGGGGACTGAAGTCTGCTTGTTTTTGCTTTTCCCATCAAAAACATCGAGAGAGGCCTCTGGATGGCCTGAGCTATAACTTTGAGGAACAGAGATATGAGGAAACTCTCAGGTGGCTGAGATGCGGAGGCCAAGGTCTGGTGTGGGAGGCCCTCCAGGACCCATCAGGCCGTGGGTGAAGTCCAGTCTGCTGGGTGGGCTGTACTCTGATCTGCTGTTTCTTCCTGACCTTTGATTTGAGGGATTTCAGGGCTTAGTTCATTGCTGATGAAGCGGGAGGCAGGAGGGGCCTTTACTTAACCTCTTCCTGTGTTTGCTAATAATTATCACCTAGTTCATAATGGGCCCTGTGATGCTCCAATTTCCTTTAATTAATTTGTTCTGTATTAATTATTGGGTTATTTTGCTTTATAAAGGTGATGACTAACCCAGCCCGGCAGGTTCAGAACTGCTCGGTTGGCATTTGACTGACAAGGGCTTGGTCTCCCGATTCAGCCCCATCCATTCAGGAGGATGCATCATTCTCTCTTGACAGCAGGTGTGGTCAGGGAGTCCATGCTTGCCAGGAAGCCCGACCTCCTGAGGCAGAGATCTTGTCGGAGCGCTGAGTCAGGGGGGTCAGGCTTGTCTGTGACCTGCATGGGTTGCGAGCCGAGCTGGCTGATGCGTGAAGTCCCGCAGTGCTGGGAACCCAGGGGAGGGCAGCTTTCAAGGCACAGTTGTAGGTGCCTAGCAGAGGCCTGGGGACATCAAAGGCCTGGAGACCCAAGCATTTTGCAATGTGGCTCAAGCTTTCCATGGATGTGAGGGATAGTTCCTTCCCAGGTGCTGCTTTTCCTTGTGTGCTGTTTCACTGGAGCGAGCTTCTCTTAAGCCAATTTTTATCCTTCTCTTTATGGGTGTCTGTCTTATAATAGCTGCTCATTTTTTTCCTGGTGTTTCTTCATTTTTACCTCAATTTGATGTCCACTGTCTGACATCTTAGAAGGTTTCTGGTGGTTGCATAGTCCAGTGTGATGGACAATGATGTGTCATGATTTCCAACACAGATTGGTCTCTCACCCAGATTATAGCAAGAGTCTCCCACTCTGTCCCCTCCTCTGCGTTCTCCCGACTTTCTCCAAGTCTCTGCCCTGTCAGCTTGCACGGGTCTGCTCTCCACGGGGCTGTTTCCTGAGCTCATTATGAGTGTGTCACTCCCTTTGTGAAATCTCTGCAACAGACTCCGGTCACCAGTGAAGCCATGACTCTGCTGGGCACACAGGCCCTGAGACCTTGCCCCACCCTTCCCATCCCCGAGACAGATCAGCGGCATTCTCATGCTCCTGCTCAGTGATAGGCTCATTTGGGGAGTTTCAGGTCTCTGGCGGGGCCTCAGCCCCTCAGTTTTGCACATCTTGTTTGCTCCCTGGACACTCAGGTTTTAAACTCACGCCCTTTTTGAGCTTTCCACGAACCTGCTCCAACCTCCCCGCCTCTGTCAGCCTCCCTGACTCACGCCAGGCCCGGTGAACTCCTCCATCCTTTTCCCGTAGCACTGCACATACCAGGACCAGCCCTGTGTGCCAAGTGTTTATTTGCTCTCATGCCCGTTCTGTGCTGTTGGATTATGTCCTTCTCAAGGCTGGGGACTGGGCTTGATTCATCTTTCTAATCCCAGGCCTCACAGAGAGCTCTGCTCACAATAGGGGACAGGTGACTACTTCTTGCAGGAATGAATAAATGAAAAGATGAATAAAGCAAAGATCTCAATCCAGCCTTTGCTCTAGGAGGAATGTATGTTGTCTAAGAACAAAATTTCTCAACTTTTAAAAAACCCCACCCTCTCTTGGGATTAAGTATAAGAATTATTTCTATTTCCTTAATGCTACTGAAACTCCAAATAAATCAAATATCACTTTTAAAACAAGCCAAAACAGTGGCATTTGAACACACTTACCAATCTCCATGTGCTGCAGCCTTCTCGCCTCGGAGCCATCACCGTGGTTAGGTCTGTGTTGCACAGTTCTAGGTCAGTTCCCTGCAGCTCAGCTTGCAAAACGTCCCTGGATCGTTTGGCAACTGGCTTTTTCTACAAGGTGCTCCTCTGTGGCCCATCGAAGGGGGACAGTCCCTGGTCCATCTGCAGTTCCTTATACAAGATCTTGTCCATTTTTTCCTGACCCCCCAAAATCTCCCATGTACCTAGTAACACAAAAATATACCCTTAAATTACTTTGAGTCTCACTATCCAGTGCTATGGGATAGAATTTGTTCCGCACAATGGTCTTCATTCCTTATTGCTATTCTCCCTCCTTTCTGCTGGAGAAGATGGGGAAAACCGGGCTCACTGTGTGTCTAGTAGATTACTGCTTCAGAGGGGGAAACTGCAGAATGAATTTGCTTTCTGCCTGGACACATTGCAATTATTTGTGTGTGCCTGGGCTTGGGCAGGGCAGGGCTGGGGGATGTTCGTTCTGTCTGGCAGAGTCATCTAAGTTGTCCAGATTTGTGAGGAAAGGTGTTAAAGAAAGGAAGGGAGAGCTCTGACAGCAGCATTAATTAGGGAAACAAGAGCATGATTTGAAACCAGCCTGGCAGTGGGCAGCGGCAGGTGGGGGGCCGAGGGTAGAGTGCATAGTGAGCAGAGCAGAGATGTGCTGAGGTCTTCAGAGGAGCAGCAGAGATTCCTACCGGGCAGAAAGCAGCCAAGGGCTCTGGTCAGGATCTGGGCCTCTGGGGGAGAAGGTGGAACAGGCAGGTCTGGGCAGATGTGCTGTGCCCCTAGCCAGAGACCTTCCTTAGATCGAGGCTTGTTCTGCTTCAGGCTGAGCTCACAGCTACCATCCAGCCTCTTCCAGAGTGGATCTCGTGTCCTGGAGTTTCTGTTTTCTAGAAAATCCTGCACCTCAGCTCACACATTTTGTGCCTGGTCCTACGTGAGCTCCTTCCTGTATCCTTGCCCTGATGGCCTCTGAGGAGCCTGAGTCTCTTGTGGTCCCAAACACTCCTTCTTCTTTCCACCATCCCTGTGCTCCTGACTTTCTCCAAGTCTCTGCCCTCAGAATGGCTTAGTAAGTAAAACGCAACAGGGGTTCACAAGCCCCTTGGGTCTGGCCGCGAGCACGGCCTCATTCCAGCGGGGCCTTGGTTTCTTCTTCCTGTGGTATGGGCAGCATGCCGGCTCACCTCCCTAGAGCTACCCACCTAATGCCTACTCTGAGTTCCCAGGGAGCCCAGTGCCCTGCAGCTCTCCAGGATGCAAATTGGCAGTTTTTAGGTTTTGCCAAGCCTCTCGCTTCAGCTCCAGTTTCATAACCTCAGTCACCCTTCCCTCTCCCTCCCTGGCCTCTTGAGCAGAGCCCCTCCCTCCCGCCCAGATGCACACCTGCAGGAAAAGTTGGCATGGGCTCTCTCCCATCTGTCACTGCTTCAAATAGCTTGAGTGTGCTGATGACAGATAAAGTAATTGCAGAGCATATGAATGACTTAATATTTGATGTTAAAATAATTTTTAATGCCATGTATTTGTATAATTTATAGCTGGAGTCCATAGTTTTCTTCTTGCTTCTCTCTTCTTGTCCAGCTTCTCCTTCATTAGTGTGCTGGAAGCACTTGGCCCATGGTTCACGCTTTTGCTTAGTGGGAAAACTGGGAAAAATGAGAAGCATTCTGGAATATCAACAATGCCTATTGATTTCCAAATCCCCAGGGCCGTGTTCAGTTCTTAGCATGTTGAGGTGCTTAAAAATACGTGATACATACATTATTAAATAGCAGTTTGGGATTCATCTAAGAAATATTTATTGAATACTCTTGTGTGCCAAGCACTGTCTCAGGTAGTGTAATACCACAAGGAACAAAACTGCAACGCCCTCAAGGAACTCAGCATTGGGTAAGAAAGATAGATGCTAAATGAATAAAGAGGCAGGAAGGAGAGGAGAGGTTGAAGCAGAGGGTGACATGATCAGATTTTTCTGTTAGAGGTAGAAACCAGACGCATAAGAAGATGGAGTGGGGGCTATTGCCGGCAATAGGAAGTGGAGGTTCAACTCTGAATGATCATCCGGCTCAGACTGTGCCAGATGAACAGAAAGGCCAATAGAAGAGAGGGGGCCACTCTCCTTTAAAAGGATTTTCAAATCACAGAGGAGATTCTCCCCAGCCCTTTGGCCCTCTGCTCTTTGTTCCTTAGTGCTGTCACCTACATGCATGCCTGACCTGTCACAGATAGTGAAGAAGGACAGATGAGAATACAGACCCCAAAGGAGTATCCAAGGTGTTAAGTTCTGCTTTCTGGGCTGTTTCTTCCCATTCTTTGACTGAAGTCTGCTCTTTGTAGGTTTTCCAATGCTGCTGGGGGTGGGCAGGAGCCAACCACATGCACTTGTCAGTAACTTCACAGCAGAGTTTGATCCTGCTTGTAGGGATTGTGTTGACAGCACGGAGAACAAAGAAACGCTACCATAGCTCAGTGCTTTTATTTTGGGGGAGAGCTGGTTGCTACACATTTACCATCACACCACTGCCCATCACCTCATCAGCAAGCTGGAGGCCAGCAGTCCAGGGCCTGGCTTTGCACTTGCCTTTGAGTTTGAATTGCTTGCTCTTTTCCTATCTAAGTTAGTGGTCTAGGGCGTTGTCAGTTCCAAAGGGAACACAGACAAGGGTGCTGATGTCATGCCTTCTGCAGAGGGAGGGGCAGCCTTCTTTTTGTCCTCTGTCTCAGCTGCCAGTCAGCATGTGGTACTTCCACTGGCAAGCACCCTCTGCGGTAGCCCATTCTTCAGCCAGCGGGATGACTTTGAGTTGTTCCTCTGGTTCTTTCTTTGTTATCCACTTGTAATATTTATATATTAGAACATAGAGATGGAAAAGTAAGGCAAATCAATACTGCACATTAATTTCACTCTATAAGGTGCCGGTAGATGTCATGAACTTGATGTGAGGGATGCCTCTTGAACGTGGTCAGGGAAGACTGGGATGATGTTATGCTTTCCCTTTACCCATTATAAGGCCTCTGTAAGTCTCCAATGCCTTGGAAGTTTGGTCTTCCCTATTTGTCAGAGTTTCTGGTAATACTTAACACAGAAGGCTACTCTGAGGATTGAATACTGAAACTTATCAATGTATGTTAGCTCCTGTCTTCCTTTAGATATATTCTAGGACTATAGGAACTTTATCACAGATGAGCTTCACACGAAGTTACCTTGAAGAATTTATAAAGAGCTGCCTGTGAAGACACACAGTACTAACCTGGCCCACACTACCCCAGAAATAGAACCAAGATAGCTGTTCAAGCAACTGCATCAGTTGCAAACCAAGAACAGCTGGTCACTCAATACAAAGACCCACTTCATGGCCTGTGAAGAGTCTGAGGCGATGGGGGATTGCAAAGCTAGGATGGGAGTTGCCAAGTGCTGCTTGATTAGTTTAGTGTAACAAGCCTGTGGGCACTGTCCTGTAGTTTAAAAACTCAGTGTAATAGTAATCGGCCTTTTGAGCAGAGTCCTCTGTCCTGTCCTGCCGGAGACTGTGCTTCATGGGTGTCTGTAGGCAGCAGGGTAGAGGGAGCGCAGTGGGGCTCATGGTCTCAGATGATTGAGAGGTATCTCAAGCCTTGGACATCCCTGCCTTAGGGAAAGGGCTGATGCTATCCTAGGTGGCTATGCCTCCCTTTCCCCAAGAGCCACCATATGTTTTACCAAGACCATGTATGCCACTTCCTAAGAGTTCTAGAAGTGTCACAAAGCACCAGGTTACCAGAGAATTAGGACAAGCAGTATTATTCAGCTTATTTATCACCATTTTGCCACCTTGTGGTGTTGGGGAAAGACAAGATGGGATAAGAGCTCATCACTCAGGGTTCACATCCCATGACCAAGTTCCTTCATCACTCTTATTCTCGCATTTCTAAGTCCTCATTGTGGTCCTCCACACCTTCCTCCAGGATCTCTGTTTTCATTTGGGACACTTCTGTGAGGGCACATTCCTTGAACCTTCCAGAGAGTCCCCTGCAGCATCAGTTGGATGACAGTGGAGTACTGTTCTATGCAAAGCTCACAAAGGGAGCCATAGTGGACAGAAGGATGAGGGTATTACCTGATTTGGATGGGATTTTTCTGAGGTGTGTGCTTGCTCTAAAACTCTGTCATGCAATGGAGGGTCAAAATTAGGCTACCTGGCACAAAAGCGTCATAGAAAGTGTAAGGCACAAGATTTAGTCCCACTAAAGACATACTCCTCTTGTCTAGAGTAGGTGGGCAAGAAATTCACCGAAGAAATATAAAAAGCCAACCAACAAATGGAAATATACTAGAGCTCACTTATGAGAAAAGTATTCATTAAAATGGGATAGCAAGAATCCCAGGAAACTAACCTATGTGAAGACGCAAGTACAAAAGCATGTATGTGCAAGAAAGTTTATTGCAGTGTTGCTTACAACAATGAACAACTGGAAACAACTGAAATATACACCAACAAGTAGAAAACTAAACACATTATGGAACACCAGTGCACGAACAGTATAGCATCTACTAAAACAATGAGTTAGCTTTGAGTTTCCTGAAAAGGAGAAATCTTCTTGCCGCAAAATAGTGATGTGCAGCATAATTTGTATAAAGGTAAGAGAATTCTACCATACTCACATGTATTTGCTTATATATGTGTATGAAAACCAAGGTGCCAGTTGTACCCTGGTACATGGGCAGCCTGGCATAGTGGGAATCACACCATAGGTCCTGGCTTTGAGAGGGAAGGCCTCTTTTAGGCTACTTGTGTTCCTCTACCAGCACAAAGAACTTTAGGGAGGGATTTGGGAGGCTATTCTCACACAGGTCTGGTTTTGCCTCTGCCACCTGGAAGGCCTTGGGCAGTTGATTGAACCTCTCTGAGCCTCTGACTTCATGCCTGTAAAAGGCGGACAGTGGGCCTATTTCCTGTATCTGATAGGGTCACTGTACAACAGGAGCATTAGGCCAATGTTTACTGAGTGCTTCTGAGGTACCAGGCATCAGGACCCGTGGAGCAGGCCCCAAGATATGCCTACTGTCTTGATTACCTCTCCCCCGCTAGAAGGAGGGTTTCACAGAGAACTTTCTGTGTGATAGTTTCTCTGTGTTTAGAACACTGTTTTGGGGTGCAGTAGACGAATAAAGGAATAGATGAATGAGTATCTCATCTGGCCCTCAGTCAACCATCCTCATTTCCAGCGGGGAGATTGAAATCTTGGGGCAGAGAAGAAGACTTCATTATCATAAAATTACAGGAAAGTGTGTGATGGCGCTGTCTTCCACATGGAGTAGTGGAAGGGCCATGTGTGCCACTCTGCACTCTAAATAAGATATGTATAGGGCAGTGCTGTGTAATTGCAAGGGATTATAAAAATGTCATCTGATGGCCCAAGCTTTGGTGCAGTCTTGAGTCTCCTCCCTCAGGCCTCATGCGGCCTCTACCTTAGATAGAGTGGGAAACTCTCAGCTTCTTGCTTGCACTCACTTTGTGCATGATCCTCAGCCGATCTTTAATCAAAGGCTGATTTAGCCAGACCACCAGCGTTTCCTCTGCCACCGCCCTCCACTGCCAGCTGGTATGAGTGTGCTGGGGAAGTGACCACTGCATTTTATGGCCAGCCCAAGCAACTTTTTACTGCAAAAAGCAGTGGTGTAAGAGACTTGCTGAATTCCACAGCCAGAGTTTCTCGAGGTTAAGCTACGTTCCTAATTCTCTCCTTTTTATCACGAGTACCTGAAAATGAGTTGGGAAAGCTTGCAATGGTTTTATGTGGAATGTGTACTTGCTTCTGTCTTCCATCCTATTAGTCACTTCCAGCTTTGTCTGGCCCTGTAGTGTATTCTCAGGTCCCCACCCACGGCTTGCCTCTTTGCTCTGCTGTGTTGCCC
>PVKN010032661.1:0-12212 GCA_004027915.1 Capromys pilorides
ATTTTTACACAATGGAATATTACTCAGCTATAAAGAATGATAAACTGGAAAACTTCATATATAAATGGATGTATATTGAACATATACTCAAAGCAAAACAAACCAGACCTACATATGTAAATATCTTATAGTCTCCCTAGTGTAAGAACTCTAAAGAAGTAATCAAAATGGAAAGGCATAATATAGCTGAATGGAAATCGAGGACTTATGGATTAAGTGAGGACATAAGAGGAAGCAGAAAAGAGAGGAAACATGGCAGGAGCAAAATCAGGCACTTATGTACACCGGGCGAATTAGATATTGGTCCTAAGAACTTTCAAAAAGTTTTCACATTGATGATAGAGACTGCAACTGTAAAACTATGCTTGGAATGCATGTCATTCTGGTCTCTTAGATGTGTACTGCTTCTAATGTAAACTTAGTTACTGCCATACTATCTCTCAAGTAAATGGTTCGTTCACGAAAAAACAACAACAAAAAAAAGTATTAATTGAGAGTAAGAGACTAGGCAAAATGCCATAGGCTTGACAGGCTACAATTTTGTACATCTTTGGACTTCTATATGTCAGTGTAAAAATGTGTCACTGCTTTTATCACATTCTATAGAGATTTATTAGAATATCAGTGATTGACAGAAAATACAATTTCAAGCTAAGTCTAAGATGTTTGATATTCAGAAAAACAGTGATGTTATCCTCAATTACCTATTTTATAGAGTAATAGTATCATAGAGTTTCTAAGCTGGAGGGTTGAGCATGTAAGTTAACAGACCAAAAATTGCAGAAAAAGAAGGGTTACAAGGATAGCCAACATTTTGGCCCTAGCCCTTCAAGGTCACTGAGGACTCAGGCCATAAGAGAACCCATGCTGTAACATCCTATAACTCAGAGGTTTCCCAAATCTTCTGTTCAAGGAGATTAAGGGACCTTAGAGAAAATGGATAAATGAAGTATAGTGTGTTTAAGGAGAGTCACCTAGAGAAAAAACATTCTCCCAGGCTTTCATAGAGAGCAAACTGGTCAAGCAATGGCCGTGACTCATCCCGATTGCTGACACTGATAACAGTTCTACAAAGCACTGTACATGGTTCCAAAGTTAATCCTGAGGGAATTTGACCTTGGAAGATACAAAAGATGAATCTTTTGTTATACAGGTCTTGCTTTAATTTGCCCTTGATCACCCAGCAGAAAAGCTTAATTATGAGGCATAAAATGCACAGCTAGATTAGTATGATGAGCTGTATGAGGCTTAAACCAACAGCCTCCAACATTGCCAGTTTTACTGGTAACCCACTGCAATTATGGAACATTGTCCATGTATACAACTACTTCCTTTTAGTTCAAATAGAAAAAAAAAAATGTCTCCTTACCAATATCCCTTAGAAAATTTGTCACATCTACACCCTGTGCTCTGTATAATTACAATGAGGACAATAATATGCAATGTGTCAATTATTGCGAATGTACTACTAACGTCCTTTCAAACTATCATATTCTTATTTCTTGTTAAATATAATAAAAATTAAAACAACAAAATTAGAGTCTCAGTGTAAATGATGGTTTTAGCAAGATGGCTCTATGACTGAAATATGAAGGGAAGACTGCAAATATTGGAAAACATGCCAACATGACCTTTAAAGGCCACGCACTTAGAGTGTGTGTGCTGGTATCTTTCCCATTGTTTGGTGATGAATCATCCATCTGAACTGGCATAAGAGTAACTAAAACTTGGCAAGGTGACATGTCTCGGATAACTGATAATAAAACAATTTGTTTCTTTAAAAACATTTACAAATCCATGTTTGTATAATTTATTTTTATAGAGTTGAATCACATACTAAATTTTACTACAAAAAGTCTTATATTTCAAACAAGTTTTGGGGGAAATGGACCACTCACATAACCTAAGTTTCATTCATCAAGTTTTGAAAAAAAGACAAACTATGGCAGTTGCTTCAAAGAAATATATATCTTATTTTTTCTATATTTGTTGAGCTGCTAAAGAAAGTTTAAATGTATTCAGCATCTTTTCCTCTTTCTTATCCTCACAATGCTCATGTGTATATTGAACATGTATTTACAGAAAATATGACATTTTTTGTTGATCCACAGGTACAGTTTTGATATCTTGAGTTGGATTTTTAAAATTACCTTTTAATAAAAAATATACAATTGATATAATTTTGAGACTAATAATGGGATTTCACACATATGAAGTTCCAGATATCTTTATTACTTGAATTGCTAGGGAACAAAAGGTAATAAAATAGGATCATTTTTATTTAATTATTAGAAATTTATTTTTAAATGATTATTTTTTGTATTGTGGATCTCAGTTCATGTCCCCACCAAAGGTCCAACAGTAGGCAAACTTGTTTCACATTGGTTCCTGTTTTTGTTTATGATAGTATAACAGATGATCAGAGAGTGAGTAACTGATCAATAATAGAAACTCATCTTTGACCATTTTGTACCAGAGGAAGTCCGCATCCAAACTCCAGCAAATTTCGCATCTAATGAGAACACATCCTCAACTTCCAAAATGGATCCTTGTCCTTTCTTCATTCAGAGGGGATGCTGTGCCCTTACACTGTAGGAAAAATGAGGAATGGTGTGGTGGCATTCACCTGTAATCCCAGCACTCAAAAGAATGAGCCAAAAGCATTACTTTGAAATCAAGAGCAGCCTGCACTACATAGTGAGTCCAAAGGCAGAGCTGATACTCTGTAAAAAACAAAACAAAAAAAAGATTAGATCAAAAATAATCTGATATTCCCAATGTCAGCTTATACATGTATTGATCCTATCCATGAATGAGATTATCTCCTAAGCTAGTAACCTTTTAAAGCTTGGCTTTCTATGATTACCATGGTTATGTATTAAAGTGTATTGAAGTTGTAAAAATTACAGTTTCTCCCTACTTTCTAGAAAATGACATTCACTGTAGAAATGATAGAACTGTTGTCATCTGGAAGGCTTGGGTTCAGGACTCATAGGAACAAGTTGAGTTCAGCAGACACAAGGTATGAAGAAGTCAGGCAGTCAAACAGGTGACACACACATGATGGCTCTGCTTGTTGTTGTGGAAGCCTGCATTCACTTTATTACTAGTAGGTCCTATACCTATTCACCATCCTCTCACTTTGATGAAGCGTAGTTTCACACTGTGCTCCAGGATTTGAGAAAATACTTTGGTTTACTATTATAGGAGTTGCTGAAATTATATACGTTAGATATGAAAGAATGTTTGAAAGCTTCTTCACGAAATCCTTGTGTTTTGGTTGTTTCACATTCTATAAATGATTTTTTATATTATCTAATTGGGGAGGCTAGCACTCACATAAATGTTACTTTTCAACACTATAAAGAAATCACTTGGTTAGATTTCTTATAAAAATGTCATTAAAATAGATATTATATTTTCACTGGATTACCATACACAATCAAAAAGTAATTATAAATAACATCTCTCTATTTTAATTAAATTATTTACAAGAACTTTGACCTGGTGGGACACCAAATTTGAACTCAGAACAGAACTAAATATTTAGACAACCTGAATCTTCCAAAGCTTAAAAAATATAGTTTGTCAGAAATAAATCTTGAAGACATTGTGTGGACACTTCTTGTCAGTTTATTTGCTACTGCTTCAAAATCTTTAAAATAGTAATAGATGAGATTTACATGTTCAAGAAAAAAAAAGAAAGAAATATGTATTTTATAATATCCTCCTAAAGGTACAATTATTATCTTTATGTATTTTGCTGCCAACGATTGAACTTGGTTTACCATGCATGAGATTCAACATAGTCCCTGTACTTTGTAAAGTATTTAAAACTGAGAGGTGTTTTAAATTTTTATTACATGGTAATATGTTTCTGTGTCTAATCTCATAGAAAGCAGTTAGGCCTCTGACTTCTTGATGCTTTCTACCCAGCCTTTTGTTTAATTGTTCAGCTTTACTTTAGGGAGATACAACCAATGATTTGTCCTGTGAATCATAATCACCCCTGTTAAAGACACGTAGGGGACTCATTTTCTTCTTGTTTAGTGCCTCCCACGGTAGTGATTAGAGGAAAGGAACAGGGCCCAGGATAACTTCAAAAATTGCTTTGTGCTTGGATTCTCCTAGCAGGGAGCTGAGGACACACTGAGCCTTTGGTCCTTATCATCCTGTTGTGATGATTCCTCTGAATTTCCATTGGCAGAAGATGAAACACTAATGTTTACCTAGATTATAGGAAAGCAGAAACTCTGTGAAGTGCTTGAAAGAAAAAGAAACTCCCCACATAAAACCTTCTGAGGCAAGTCCGTGTGTGTGTGTGTGTGTGTGTGTGTGTGTGTGTGTATTTTAGGGAAGGGTCTACATGGTGTTCAGGATCTCACTACTAGATTGGACTCATAGAGATCTGCCTGTTTACAGCTTCCTAAGACTGAGATTACAGGCATATGCCCCCATAACC
This sequence comes from Capromys pilorides, assembly GCA_004027915.1. Taxonomy (NCBI): domain Eukaryota; kingdom Metazoa; phylum Chordata; class Mammalia; order Rodentia; family Capromyidae; genus Capromys; species Capromys pilorides. The sequence goes on from PVKN010032661.1 coordinate 4,463, forward strand.
AGTCTCAATTGCACTTTCAGTACACCATGTGGGCGGGGTTGACACTGTAGGCCTGGGGATCAAAATCCTGGCCCCTGCACCTGCTTGCAGGCACTTTAATCTACTGAGCTATTTGGCTGGCCCTTGAGGAAAGTCTTTATTCCACTATTCATGTATGTAAGATCTGGGCATTCATTATGAGGTTTGTTAACACAGTGAACCCAAAACTCTTTTCTTTCAAAGCAAGTTATCAGGTAGCATGCCCTAGGAGAAGCCTGCAATGAATTTACACATCGTGTAGAAGCAAATGATTTTATCAAATAATGAACAGTTTCCAACATAGGACAACTCAGGTATGGTGTGCATGGGTTACCTGGCCTATATCCATTGCTTGTCTTTTGTTCACTGGTCTTGTCTCAACTGTACCACCATAAGTTAGCTCCAGATGGACAAAGAGGCACAAAGAAATCTATGAGATGGATAATTTATGGCTTTGGGAAACATTCTCTTATTCTGATCTTGCTGTGGTCAGATATCAGTCAGAAACAGTTTAAGTTACTTGCTCAAGATCATATAGGTAGCTGTTCTAGTCAGGGTTTTACTAGAGGTACAGATATAGTACAAGACACAGATTTAACACAAAATGTGCCACAGGAACAGATATAATACAAGGAACAGATATAACACAAAATGTGCCAGTCCGAGTCAGATGGGGAAGTTTGCTGAGAACGTCTGCACACTGCCCACTGAAGGATTCAGTCCTAAGACTTTTATACTGACTGCAGTGTTCCATCCCTACCAGTCTCTACTGGTCTTAACCAGTTTCTGCTGGTTCCTAACAGCCATTGTGACTGAAAAGGAAGGCAGAAGAATCTGCTACAGAAAGCTGAAGGGTCCAAACTACAGGTTGACAAGTCATGTCTGAAAAGGAAGGCAAAAGAATCTGCTACGGAAAGCTGAAGGGTCCAAACTAGGGGCTGACGAGTCTGTGCAGGAAGCCAGGAGATAAAGTCTGAATTAAGTTATTCTGGGGCAGGACCCTCATGGCTCACAGTGTGAAACATCCAGGCAATGCAGCCAGATTGATAAAATGTTTTGACCACTGTCTTCACGCCAAGTTGACACAATATATTGATAAAATATATTGACCACCGGCATCTTGCCAAGTTGACACAATGTATCAACCACTATAATCCACCCCTTGTCAACTTGAAAACTAGACATATTTCTTTAAATCAGTCTCGAGATACAGAGATGTGCATATAATTGTACCAGACATTGTTATAACTATATTATCGTACATATAAACTGAAATGCACTCATACCTTCAACATTGATATAGATTAATCCATATTATATTATAATACAACTATATATAGGAGTGAAATAGTACAATTATAATCCCCTTTTCTGTAGCTGATCATGGGGTAGTAGCTGATATTTGGAACTACCTTCTTCTACTATCCATTCTGTATTGCCTTGGCCCTCAGCAAGTACCTCAGCAGTTCTTGGTTCTTTGCCTGGTGGAGTAACCCATACCTTCATTTCTGAAGGCTCTGGACCATTTATCATTATGCCTCTTTAGGTTGTTGTAGCTTCCCATTCACCTTAATAATAGGGCATGGCAATACTAAGAGGCACCTGAAGGGATCTCCTGCACTCCATGTATATTCTTTCTTTCCTCCATTGTGGAGTAGTAATCCAATTTCCCCTTGATAATATGGATCAGTCACCCTTGACAACACTGTGACTCCCTTCTTAGCTTGTTTCCTCAGAGGGATGAAGAGTCCAAAGTGACAAGGGGGAAATCTTAGCTTCCAGTTCAATGTTATCATTGCTGTGCTTCCTGGTACAAGCCTTCCCGCCTCTGGGCCTAGGACTTCTAGTTTAGCAGAGCATAACGTTGTGGAGACAGGAAGCAAAAATTTTGCTAGTGGATCACTAGGGGTAATGGTGAGTAGTACTATATCTACTCCCGGCTCTTGATTCCTGGATCCATGAATTCTAGCTATGGGAGACACAGTACCATACAGAGGGTGCTGATTCAAAACATATACAACCTGTTGAAGTACCTTACCCTATCCCTGCAAACTTTTGCCACCTAACTGGTATTGTAACTGTATCTTCAAAAGCCTATTCTATCACTCTATCAATCCAGCTGCTTCTTGATGATGTGGTACATGGTAAGACCAGTGAATTCCATGAGCATGAGCCCACTGCTGCACCTCTTTGGCTGTAAAATGTGTTCCTTGGTCAAAAGCAATACTGTGTGGAATACCATGGTAGTGGATAAGGCATTCTATAGGTCCACGGATGGTAGTTTTGGCAGAACCATTATGTGCAGCAAAGGCAAATCCATATCCAGAATATGTGTCTATGCCAGTGAGGACAAAGTGCAGTCCCCACTCAAAATTAGCAGCTTTCTGAGTCACTAGCCATAGTAGGATACCTAAGTGAGGAACACATTGCCGCCAAAATCCAAATAAGACCACTAAGCACTGTGCCTCCTTTTTGGTCATGGAGGAAGCCAGATACAATAACTTATCTTTGACTTTAGAAGGAATATCTCTACATGCTTCACACCACTGGACTCCTAGAAACTTCACTGAGGTAGAAGGACCTTGAATTTTTGTGGAATTTATTTCCAATCCTCTGGCTCTCAAATGCCATACTAACAAATCGAAGGTGGTTGCTACCTCTTGCTCACTAGGTCCAATCAGCATAACATCATCAATGTAGTGGACCAGTGTCATACCCTGAGGAAGAGAAAAGCAATCAAGGTCCCTGCTAAGTTGTGACACAGGGCCGCAGAATTAATACACCCTGTGGCAAGACAGTGAAGGTATATTGCTGGCCTTGCCATGTGAAAGAAAATTGCTTCTGATGGTCCTTATGGATAGGTATGGAGAAGAAGGCATTTGCCAAATCAACAGCTGTGTACCAACTACCAGGAGATCTGTTAATCTGCTCAAGCAAGGAAACCACATCTGGTACTGCAACTGCAATTAGAGTCACCACCTGGTTCAGTTTACAGTAATCTACCATCATTCTCCAAGACCCATCTGTCTTCTGCACAGGCCAAATGGGATAATTAAATGGAGATGTGGTCTGGACCACCACCCATGGATCCTTCAGGTCCTTGATGGTGGCACTAATCTCTGCAATCCCACCAGGAATGCAATACTGCTTTTGGTTCACTATTTTACTAGACAAGAGCAACTCTAGTGGCTTCCATTTAGCCTTTCCAACCATAATAGCCCTAACATGACAGGTTAGGGAACCTAACCTGAAGATTCTGCCAAGTACTGAGTATGTCTATTCCAATTGTACATTCTGGAACAGGGGAAATGACTACAGGATGGATTTGAGGACATACTGGACCCACTGTGAATCGGATCTTTGCTAAAACTCCATTGATTGCCTCCCCTTCATAGGCCCTTCCTCTCACTGGAGGGCCAATGTGGTGTTCTGGATCCCCCAGAATCAGTGTTAGTTCAGAAACAGTGTCCACTAGTCCCCAAAATGTCCGATCGTTCCCCTTTCCCCAATGTACAGTCACTCGGGCAAAAGGTCTTCTATCCCTCTGTGAAGGATAGGAGAAAGATTGACTATAGAAATTCTGGGGACATTAGGATCCTTCCCCAAGTAGCCCTGGACTCCCCATCATTCAAGGGGTTCTGGATCTGTAAATTGGCTCAAGTCTGGGAGCTGGTTGAGGGGCCAGGATTGCTAATTTCCACAGTTTGAAGTAAGTCTCTGTTCTTTTGCCCCATCATTCTTTCATTGATATAAATCTAGCAAAAATTTTGTAGGTTTCCCATCTATTTCACTTTTGAGAACACCATGGCTAATCAGCCAGTGCCATAGGTCTATATGTGTCAGATTATTTTGGTTATTGTTCCGCTTCATGGCGATTAAGTGCTGCCATTTGACCTCTGCTACTTCAGGATCCAATCAAGTCTATGGCCCTTAAATTTCCTAATTGAGTGACTGCTGTCCCCACCATAAGGTCTGGCATACAGAGAAGAGCAATGACAGGGCTCTTCAGGGATGCTGGTGCTCCCCTTACAAATCTGTTTCTCAAGGTCTTAGTGAAGGGCATGTTTTCAGGATCTTCCAAATGTAGTGGATTAGGTTTAACATATCAGATCCACTCCAGCATTCCCATTTCCCTAAGCTTCTGGATCCCTTCATCTACAGTAAACCATGGACTATCAGGCATCTCTAACTCATTCACTGTGGGCCATCTTTTGAGCCACACTTCTGCCAGCCAGCCAAATAGACTATTAACACTTTTCTTTACTCCACGAGCCACAACATTAAGTTCAGAGCCCCTACTTAGTGGGCCCATATTAACAAACTCAGCCTGATCCAGGTGTATGTTTTTCCTACCATTATCTCACACTCGTAAAATCTATCCCTTGCTTGTTCATGAAATTTCTGCTTATAAGAGTTAGAAAACTCAAGAAGGTCTTTGGGAGAATAATGAATCTCCTCATGAATGACCTTATGTACTTCACCTTTTGGTGACTTCTGTGATTGAAGCCTGGTTATGGGCCTAGAGGCACATTTGGGTGGTGAGGGTGGGTTCAGAGGAGTGCCACCAGTATTCTGTTCATTACATGCAGAATTGGTTTCTCTGGGTATATTAGGAGACACTAACATGGCAGAGGGTAAAGGCAGTGATCCCTCTGCTACAGTGGGTGGTGAAATCTCTTCCTCAGGCAAAATAATATCATTAGCATCTAAAAACTCAACATCCTCAGCCTCCTCAGGATCCTCCCACACATCTCCATTCCAATTCTTGGGATTCCGTTCTTTTCCAATCAGTGCCCTCACTTTTGCCCCAGATATCCTTCTAGACTGAGCATTTAATTTGCGTTGGAGTTCAGCCAGTGGAATTATGAGGGACTGCATTTGGGCCTCTGCAACTTCAGCCTTGTGGCTAAAAGAGGAGATTGTCAGGACACACTTAGAAAACTTTACATTTTTTTATCTGAGTCTGGAGCTGGGAAATGGTATCTTCAAGCTCCTTATTTTCATTCAAAAGTTTGTCCAATGAGACTAAGACAAACCATCCAGCATCACTATATTCCTTACTTTGCCAAAGAGATTCAAAATTTTTCTGCATAGAATCTCTAAATTCATGAGATCTCACAAGTGGTGAATTAGGGTAATCAAATGATCTATATGGCATGTTAGGTTAAAAACCTTATGCCAAGGAGTATCAATATGCTCCTGAATATCAAGGGAGACCACAATGTCTTTAGGTCTCATCAAATCTCATAGCCAATTCCAGGAACACTTAAAACCATTGAAAAGTGCCATCACTATACTGTTTGTCTAACCCTGATCCTGGCACCATATTATACTCTAGTCAGGGTTTTACTAGAGGAACAGATATAACACAAGAAATAGATATAACACAAAATGTGCCAGTCCAAGTCAGATGGGGAAGTGTGCTGAGAGCGTCCGCACACTGCCCACTGAAGGATTCAGTCTCAAGGCTTTTGTACTGACTGCAGTGTTCCATCCCTACTGGTCTCTACTGGTCTTAACCAGTTTCTACTGGTTCCTAACAGCTGCTGTGACTGAAAAGGAAGGCAGAAGAATTTGCTACGGAAGGCTGAAGGATCCAAACTAGAGGCTGATGAATCTGTGCAGGAAGCCAGGAGATAAAGTTCAAACTGAGTTATTCCGGGGCAGGGCCCTCATGGCTCACAGTGTGAAATAGCCAGGCAATGCAGCCAAAATTGATAAAATATATTGACCATCCTCTTCATGCCAAGTTGACACAATGTATTGACAAAATGTATCGACCACCAGCATCCTGCCAAGTTGACACAATGTATCAACTACTACAGTAGGAAACAGGAGACAATGGTTTAAATTCTTATGGCTGGCCTGACAGTGAATTAACTATCACTTTATAATGCCTCTAAGAGAAATTCCACCAAAAATCTTTTAGTACAACAATAACATATATATTTAAATAGTTCTCCAGTACACAAACATGTTCCTTAGGGAGATAATATTGTCCACTCTAAATTTACATTTTACAATATTTGAATGGTCAATTGCATGGGTGAGGAAGAATGAATCATTAGTTCACAGAAAATGTATGACATTTGGTAATTGTACAGTATAAAGCAAAATTGAATTTTCTGACTTTTGTAGATAAAAATTCTGTGGTTCACATTTGATTAATCTGGGTTTTGCATGTACTTTTTCAAAAACACAAAGTTACTTTCTTTTGCAAGTGGTAATAACCTTATAAATTAAAATTCTACATTTACTATCAAGGATGTCTTTGAATTTAGGGCAGCTATTTGCCTTTCTTAACTCTCTTAAATTAACAATGAATAGTGGTAAATTTACACTTTAATGTTCATAGTATAAATTGCAGAAGTTGTAAGTGATTTGACTGATAGAGCATACAGAAAACCTAATTGTTTAAATCCTGCCATGTCTTTGCAGACAGTGAACTGCGAGAAGATGTGGTCATATTTTATAATTACTTTTACCAGGCTTAAAGACACACTGAGATCACCACACAGTGCTGCTGTCTGCATTTTCCAGAGTATCCTAAAAATGATATGAAATTTGATGATGGGAAACTCAATTTAAAGAAAATAGCACCACATTGTCCTTTAACATGAATTTCCTGTCTTAAAGTTCTTTCTGGGTGTCATTCCATTCTGTCTGAGGCTCTGCTATCTCTCTTTCCCTTTGTTTCCCAGCTGCTACTCAGTTCTTGACTTTGTCAGCTGGATTGTGTGTGTTATTTGAAGTTAATTAAATCAGTGATGAATTATAAATTGAGGTGCAAAATTCAGGGGAACAATGAATGACAAAGACTTTAAACTTCTTGAAAGCAATCCATAGCACACCCAAAGGAATGAACATTGTTGAAGTTCAGAACTGTGTCTAGTGGGAAGTGTCAAGATTTTTTATAGTGAAGTTGACACTGCCTTTCTGATTTAACTGTACACTCCAGTGTAAAATTCAGCAATAATTTTTATGAGCACATTAGATGATACAAAATTATTAATCATCTGAAAGAACACAAGGGAAAATCATTACTATGGTCTACAGTGAACATGCATGCCTATCTTTGGTTTCAGTATTAGAGTAACAAAATTATCCATTGGGAAAATATGTACATCTTAGAATCCATATGTCTTCCACCTATTCTTTAGAAAACAATACTAGAGTGGAGATTTTGCTTAGCAACACAAGCACCTTCTGGCAAGCACAAAGTCCTGAGTTTGATCCCCAGTAGATTTATATCTACTTATGACAAGTGTCAAGATAAGCAAAGCAATATCTTGAAGCTATGATATTTTAATGGCTTTATGTTTTTTAATAAAATTTGTACAACTATACACAGATATACATTTTTGGTGCATGTATGTTCATTGTCTTCTGTCACTGATACTGTGGGTCAGTTCTATTTCTATCATGAAAGATAATTACAGATTCAAGCGCTGAGCTTTCCAATATGGTACCCACAGGCCATAAGTCAAATTAATCAAAGTTAAATAAAATTCAAAATTCTGTTCAGTTCTTTAAACACAGTAACCATATGTCAAGTACCAAACAGTGCCATATGGCTAGTGGTTAATACATTGAACAGGACAGATGTATATTGTTTCTGTCATGACAGCAGGCTCTATGGGATGGAGAAATTCATTTATTCATAGCTGTTGTGCATTACATTGATTTATATTATCTCAAATCAAAGTACTTAGCTTATGTAATCACATATTTT
>PVKN010032662.1:0-12212 GCA_004027915.1 Capromys pilorides
TGGGCCTGCCTAGGATATGATTGGCTCCTCCCTAGAGCAGGATCAAGGGCCCTTCCTGGGGTGTGATTGGTTCCACCCTAGGGCACAACGGGCCCACGTCAGAGTGACTGAGCACAAAGAGACTTTTTAAAGGGCTGTTACTCTCTGCTCCGGTGAGTTGGTTGTTTTGCCACCATGAACTGATGCCCTCTGCCCTGTTCCACTCAGCCTTGGACCAGCCGAATATGGACTGAAACCTCCAGCAACTGTGAGCTAAATAAACCTTTCCTTTCTTCATTTTGAGTGTCGGGTATTTGGCCCAGCAACGAGTAAAAGTAACTAAGACAGACACGTAAGCACAGCGAGGGGCCCTACAGATGCCACGCCTCCCATGCGTCCTATCCAAGAACCCCTGAAATGAGCAGAAAGTCCCCAGGACCCTAAGTACAAATCCACGTTTGGTGTCTAAAATGCAAAACTACAATGAAACTCCTAGGAAGAGTCGGACAGGAGGAAGGCTGCCGTCCCTGCCAGCATGGCACAGTGTTTCCAGGAAACATCCCCTGTGCAGGTGAAGCTACAGGGTCCCGTGATGTGGACACCGCGACAGACCAGCCAGCAGGCAGGGAGCCATTCTGGGACACACCTGGAACCACCCGAGGGCGAGGCACACGCCTCCCAGGCCTGCCATGGTCTACTTTCTCCTGTTATGCCCTCTTCCGGGAACAAACCTCTTTGTAGCTGAAGCTGGGGCAGAATCTGCAGAGTGGACTCCCTGGAATGATGGTTCTGACTGGGGTCATGCTGAAGACTGGAGTCTGGGGGTGCAGGCCGACCTGTGACCGTTCCGAGGGTGCCTGCCGGCCAGCACCCATTGCAAAACAGTAGTGACAGGGTTAGTGTAGTGGGGCACTCTGGGGTGGTTTCGCTGGCATCAGTCAACACGACTGGATTTGCTTGTTGCAGGCTAATGCAGACATTAAGAATTAAAGCCTTTCTAATCCCAGTTTTTTATTCTCAATGGACAATTTCTTTCCCTTTCACAATATCTGTTGTACCTTTTAAATTTTCATTACTCTTTCAAATTCTCACACTAGCAAGATAATGCATTTTTTTTTGTATCTCTATTTTATATTCTTTAAAAATAAAAAAGAGTCACATTCAAAAAACAAAACTTTCTAGTATACCTGTAGCGAAGCTCTTTAGATTTAGGGGTTTTTGTTTGTTTTTGAGACAGGGCCTCACTATACTCCAGCCCGGCCTCCAATGACCTTTCGGGTTTCTAACCAGCAGGTCTGAAAGAATGCTTGGGTCTCAGAAACTGTTTCGTGCATTGCTGAATACAGAGCTGGTGATTCTCACTGAGAGCTGTGCCTCAGTGGGCAGGCTGGGGATGACGGCTCGGTGTTACAAGGGAGAAGCCGCTCACTCACAGCCCTCTTGTCTGGAGGAAGAAGCTGCTTGTATATGGCTCGCCACTAACTACGCAAGAAAGCCACAAAACGAACACCTCCACTTTAAGTTGTCAGTGTGAGGGATCTGAGAGTTTTCTTCACAGAGGAGAGAGGAAAAGAAAAAAAAAAGAATAACAACTGCACTATCAGGTCTGAACACAAATGAGCTTATTCACATCCAAGTTCTCAGAGAGGAACCAAAGGATCAGGGCCACAACAGCAGACCTGTTCCCTGGGATTGATGCTTCTACAGGTAATTTTCAGGATCCTCTGAATGATATACAATGAACATAAAATTAGTAAGACAAGTGTTTGAAGTTTCAACTCAGATACTTCAGTTAAATCTTCAGAAGAGAGAGGAATCTCTCTTCAGATATGCACGTGCATATCATGTGCATGCGTACATACGTGTGTCATATGGTATATACATGAAGGCTACGAGTTTGGACAAGCTGTAACATAGTCTACAGCAGTGATCAGATGACCTAAATTTGGATGAATATACAGTCGTCTTGCCTTCTTTGCTGTGGACGGCTCCATAACCCACTTGTACAGGTACCAAAACCTAAGGATGCTCAAGTCAATCCTATGAAGTGACCTTGTATTTCACTTATAACCTTTGTGGACTCATTAATCATCTTTAGATGCCTGATACAAGGTGCTCTGTAAGAGCTACACAGTCATTATACAATACTACCTAGAGAATAATGATGAGAAAAAATATCTGAAAATGCTCAGCACAATTGTTTCCAGTTTTTCACTCCACAGTTGGTTGAATCTGCAAATGCAGACCCCAGCTCTGAAGGCCTGGCTGTGACACGTACGGGAGGCTTCCACGATGAGTACCCCCACCACATGCCCTGCAGGACGACTTCATTCCAGGCTACTGTTCAACTGTAATGCTATTTCTTGACTATGTTGAGTAGGATGTCAAAGTCATCACCCACAGAGACTCCAAACCCATCCGGATTTTTATTGACACTGAACATTCACCATTAATAGAAACTTATAAGTAACATGGGGAACACACGGTCAATAAGCGATATGCTGCATGCATGATCGGCACAGCTGAATTTGTGCAAGTGGCAGAACCTTAGACATGGCTCGGAAACACGTCAGCAGGAGCAGCGTCACGACTGTTAGTATTGCTATCTTGTAAAAATAAAAAACGCAGGAGTTTGAAGCATTTTAATAAGGGACTGGGAAGCACGCAATGCCCACAGGACCTGGCAAATGTGCTGGGGACCTCAGAAAGAATAGATACACCCTGGGTAGGGTGTATGAAAGCCTAGGCCATCTGTCAGAATGAGTAACAGTTTTGCGAGATGAAACTAGAAATCAGGTTATTTCACACTTCTGCAAAAACCATTCAAAGAGCAAAGACTCTCTCAGAGGAGAAAGACACGGCAATGCCATGTCTATGACGTCTGCAGTTTTCTGCTGCTGTACACGGCGACCACCAACTCGGCCTCACACTCCCGCCCGCTTGCGGACCCCATCCCCACCTCTCCTCTCTGCGGCTTCTCTCCCTCCCTCCCTTCCTTTCTTCAGATCTTCCCTCCTCCTCTTCTCCCCTCTGCCCCTTTCTTGACCCTCACCCCCCCACACACTGGCTGCAGAGCCAGATTATGGTCCCCAGACTCTGTGACCTTCCCTGGCCCCAGCAGTCACATGACCACAGAGCCAGCACGTTCCTCAACTCCTTGCCATGCTCTAGAGGAACAGCCTGAGGTTCTAAAAATTACTTGGAGCTGTTCAATAACAAGTACTATTATAATGAGCCTAATTCTCCCTCTAGTGGTGAGTATTTTCATGAAATTGCATAAGCTGTTTCTGAGTCGCCAAGGAAGGAGAGAAGGGGGAAGAACAGAGAAAGGGAATGTGGGAGCGTTTTCTGGGACCCCTTAAGAAGGCGCCCCTGGACCCCAACTCAGCCACTGAGCCCGGTGGATCACAGACAGAACAGGTTGAGATGCTCTTGCCCCTCAGCTTTGAGCCTCTGACTTCTCTCCACATGTTGAAAATGCAGCAGAAGCCTTGTGCCGCTAGAGCCAGACACCAGCCCCACAGGAAGCTCCTTCCTGTGAGGAAAGCAAAGTCTCCCCTTGGGAGCCAATGGAGGATGCATAAAACAGGTTTTCTTTGTTCCTAAATCCTAAGTGGGTTATATCCAATCCTTAAGAGCTTTCTATTAGTTGCACTGTTGCATCCTAGGCACCATTTCTGCAATGAGCTCTTTCTTAAAAATAAATCAGGGATGTACTGTCATTATCAAACAACTGCTCAACCCTCAGACACTATTTCCATGCCCTACACCTTTCTTCATCCAAAAAGAGACAAAAGTCTGATGTATTTTAAACATTAAAAGGAGCTAATAAATCTCAGCAAGCAGCGGAGCATCTTTAATCCATCACCAATGTCCGAGTGGGACTTCCTGCCTTTCCCTGGTGTCGGGATGGGAAGTCCTCGCCCTCCGATCACAGTCACTCACCCACATCCCTAGCTGCCAGGGCCTCTGCCAAGGCTTTTCCCTACCAGGCAAACACTCCAAAATGGAAGTGAGAGCCCTCTCTGAATGAGTAAGTTCTGAAAGATGAAACGGAGCATCAGATTACTTCATATTTCTCTAAAGCCCGTTCAAAGAACAAAGACTTCTCCAAAGGACAGATAGAGCAACCCGATGACTGTACTGCTTCCATTTTCCTCAAGTGGTAAAGGAGACCCTGGATAAAGAAAGTATTAAAAACAGCACATCTGCCTCTGCTGAGGGAGATTTTACGTGCGCTTGGGAACTCCCACAGAGCTGATCACTTCCAGTGAGACCCTAGGACACCTTCCCATGGAGCAGCCTTCTGTATGTTAATAACTACAGATCTACCTAGTTCATTATCTTGCCCTAAACTGCTGGTTCCTTCACACTGTCAGTGGTGAGAGAAAGTTCCCACAGACGTGACTCCAGGCCCAGACACTGTGCTGGTACTGCCTGCCTCCACCACCTCAGGCTCAGGCAACCTCAAAACACCATTACCATCTTTCTACCAGCTCCCTCCTCACACAGGAAGGAACTCTGGTTGTGAGGCCCAGTTGCCCTGCCTCACTCAGCGCTGTCAGTGAGTCACCAGCACAATCTGCCTCCACACTATCAACTCAGCAATGATGAGTGGCCGGGCAGGGAGGGCCCAGGGCTTTCTTCCTCAAGCATCTGTGTCCAACAGGGTAAGACAGAGGGCCCTGTCGCAGGTTCTCCTATTTATCACTATGTTCTCTTGGCTCCTCGGTGTTTCATAAACATAAACCCAAAGACCTCCCACCAGCAGCAGGGCTTGGTAGCCTGGGGATGGTCTCTTAACTCTGGAGTTCCCAGACCCAGGAAACCTAGCAGTGTGTGGAGAACAGACATGAGCTAAGCTTTGGGCACTGGTTACTGAAAGCCAGGAGGCAACACAAACGCAAAGGTAGCAGGGCAGCCCGCAAACTCCAGCAAGAAGGACAGAGTTAAACATCCCAGGCACCTCCACAGTGTTTAGAGCAACAGGTTTTAACCCTTCCTACCCTTTGGTCCTCCTGATCAGTGCACCCTTTTTCATCTCTCCTGGAGGCTTTCAAAGCTCTGATTAGGTTGCTGCGTTCTGGGGGGTGGTTAAGGGTATTTAAGGGTGACATTCGGAACCAGGCAAAATGAGGGGTGGGGTTACTGGGGGAACAAGCCATGGAGCTGCACCAGCCCCTTTTCTTTATCTTGTGACAGTCTGGGTCGGGGTCAGTCATCCAAGAGGACTTGAACTTTGATCCTTTTTTGAAGCTTCCCAAAGTCCTGAGATCACAGACGTGCACCACCCTGCCCAGTTCCCAGGCAGAAGCTTTCACAGCCATGTTACCAAGCTTGCCTTGCACGAGGAGACGTGTATGTTTTTGTGTGAAAAGAGGCTGTTTGCGCGTGTGTGTCTCTGTGTGTGTGCGCGCGCGCAGGACCTGGGGACAGATTCCTTTCACAGAGGCAGGTCCAAACTGGCGTTCCCCAGGCCCTCCACAGCCTCCAGCAGGTGCTTTTTGCTGGTCTGCTCTCAACGGGGCCGCTAGAAAATCAGGATTCCTGGGTCCTGGGAATGTTCAGGGACAGATTCCATAGAAATATGGATCAGTGTACGCGTGTGTGCGTGTGCGCGTATGTGTAACTTCAGGGTGTACACAAAAGACCAATAAGAAAATACAAAATACAGCCACCCCGCTATATTCTCGATTTCAAACCCCGCTTAAAACCACCGGCTCGTGAAAGTGTCAGGAGAGGAGCCCGCTGATGTCAGGGTCCCCGTCCTGGCGCGGACGCGCCGCAGCCGCCACAGGAGAGGAGGTGGCCCTGTGCGCCCCAGGGAGCCCGGACAGGTGCGCGGGACGCCGCTCCTCGCGGCGAAGCCCCAGCCGGCGCCGGCGGGCTCGGACCCGCGCGCAGACGGCGCCCCCGCCGCCCTCTCCGGCCGGCGCGAAGGGCCCCGCCACTCACCGCGCGTGCAAGCCCGAGAAGAGGCAGAGCAGGAGCAGCAGCTTCGGAGCCATGGTCCTGAGCCCGGCCGCCGGGGTGCGGGCCTCGTCCCGGCCCCGCGCCACCCGCCCGGTCGGCCGCCGCTGCGACGCAGAGCCGCTCGGACCCCGAGCCCAGAGCCCCGAGCCCCGAGCCCGGTCCGCGCTGCGCCCGAGCCGGCGTCTGCGGCCCCGCGCCCCGCACGGCGGTCCGCGCCAGGCGCCGCTTAGAGGGCGGGCAGGGACCCTCGCCACGCGCCCCAGCGCCGAGGAGAGCGGCGCGGAGCAGCGCAGGCCGAGCCGGCGGCGGGAGGAGCCTCGGCCCCACGCGCGACGGCGACGGCGACGGCGACCGCGAGCGCGCCGGGGGCTGAATGGACGCGGAGGGGAGGCGGGAGGGGCTGGGGGCCGCGGGCGGAGATCCCGGCGCGAACTTCCGAGCGCCAGAGCGCGCGCGCCCCCTGCTGGCCCCGCGCGCCGCCGCCCGCCCCGCCCCGCCCCGCCCCGCCCCGCCCCCTGCCGGCCCCGCCCCCGCCGTCAGCCCCGCCCCCGGCCCGCTTGGCCCAGGCGCAGACGCCCCGCGGCGCGATTTCACGGGGAAAGCCAGAGAGTCGGGGGAGGCGGCCGCGGGGCTGCGGCGCGCGGGCGGGAGAGCCGGGGCCGAGCGCGGCGCAGGGGAAGTCGGCGTTCAAGGACCGAGACCAGTTCGGCCAGGAAAAAGGAAGGCGCGCCTTCCCGCGGCCGGGGCTCTGGGGGGCGTCGTCCACGAGCTCCGGGCCGGAACCGCCTGCGGGCGGACAGTGCGCCCCAGCGGGCGCGGCGGCCCTCCTGCTCCTGCTCCTGCTCGAGCAGCCGCGCAAGAGCGTGGCCGGGCTTCCGCAGGCCGTCCGAGGTAACTTTCCTCATAAAGTGCGCAGCGTGCACGTCGAGGCCCCGGCGAGTCCTGGGCTCTTCCGCCCTGCTGCGGCCTGGAATCTCGGCACAGGGCCGACTTTCGGAGCCCACGCTACCAGAGAGATGCACCGCACGGGCTACGGCGCACGCCCGAGCGGGTCCTCCCTCGCCTCAGCGGAGTCCACCCCGCGGCCCCGCCGGGCCCAGGGCGCTGGACCCTGAACCCTGGACCGAGCCAACAGAGGCGGCGTGCGAAGCACTGCCGGGCCGCAGCTCCGGGCTCTGGTCGGCCCAGCTCCGCGCACCATTGCTGCGGGGCTCCAGAAACACTCCCGGGAAGGACGAGAATATTCTGGAAGGCTGTGGAGACTGAGGTCGTCGTGGACGAGAATCTTCTGGAAGGCTGTGGAGATAGGTCGTCGTCGCCCTCCCTGGGCTTAGCCTTCCTCGAGATGACAGACAACGGTAGCTCTGAAGAGGAGGGAGCCCGCAGGTGGAGTGCTGTGACCCGCGGGGCCACAGACACCGGATGCACTGCTCTAGTCCAGTGGGTGCCAGGGGAGCCAAGGGTGGCATGCGCCCGTCCCCTGGAGCGGGGGTTGGGGCTGGCTCTTGCCGTCCTTTCCCTTACGCACAGGTCACCTTCTCAGCGTGGCCACCGTCCTGGCCGTGAGATCCCGAGGAGGACCAGCTCCTCTCGTTCTCCTGTCTCCGACTTGAGTGCACAGGCCCGGCAGGTCTCCTGTGGAGACTCCTGAGAGTCCTAGTCGCATCTCAAGCTTCGTGGGCCTTGATCCTTGAGCACGCATCCTAATGCTCCATACGACTCAGCGCTGTAATCCGCAGCTAGATGTGTTAATCCTCAGTCGATGTGTTGCTGGTAGTAATATGGGGCTGTGGTTTGAGTCCGGATGTCCCCCAATGCCTGATGCAGTCACAGGTGGGGCTTTTTCAGAGATGGCTGGATCTACAGTATGACTCCTTCATGGCGCAGCATTCAGATTAAGGCTGGGTGATTCCTAGATCAGTCTCCTGGTTGGACTGGCACCGCCCTAGTGCTGGCAGACTGGATACATTATAAGGGACAGAAAGAGGCTTACCTTCCCCGTTTTTGTGGCACCCTCTGTCACTGAACTGAATGCTGTCCCTCGGCCATGCGCCTCCCTGCCTTGGAGCTAGAAGATCACAGCATCTACAGACTGTGAGCTAACCTTTTCTCTGTCACTTCGGTGGTGCAGTATTTTGTCTCAGCAAGGAGAGAAAGGTAACTAAGCGAGTCGCCCCTGGGTGGCTGCACAGAGGATGTGCTGCGGTACCCTGGAGATGCCCAACTCTGAAGGATCTTGTCTAGGGTGGACTCATTGTGCAAAACTTCCTTGTACTTTAGATCACTTTTGGATCACATGCAACATGGAATGCAGTGTTAATGCTACATTAATAGTTACTTTGTTAGGGGACAGTAGGAAGGAGATTTTTTTAAGGAAGCCTTTCCCAGTAAGGGTCGGTTCTGAGGATACAGAACCCACAGCTGTGGAAGACTCCCTGGATGTCAACTCTCCACATATTTTTTCCAGTGTACTATGAGAAAGCTACAAGGACCAAATTCTTCCATAATTCCATTTTTAACATGGTAATAGGTGCGTAGGTAGAAGTCACCATCAGACAGGAACCCTTTAAGAGAGGTCAGCAGCTGATATTCCTTCTCCACCGCCACCCACCCATCCCAGTGCGCAGCCCTTTTGATACATTTTTGATTCTGTGGCAGGGTCTTGCTAAGCAGCCCAAGAATGGAGCTTGCACTTGTGATTCTGTCTCAGCCTACCGGAGTTTAACTCCGTCAACACTGTTCCCATTTTACTGATGAAAGATTTCCCAAAGATCACTCAGCTGGCTGACTGAGGGCCCGTCTCGCATGCCGAGTCTCCGAGGTCAGTAGACACTCATTGCTTGGTCCTTTGAGCAAAATCCTACACTCCTGACCATTGCCTTTATTTGTTGAGTGTGAATATATTCTCTCTTTTTTGTGGGGGGCTGGGGGTTGGGTACCCAGGATCCAAATCAGGACCTTATGCTTGCCAGGCAAAGGCTTATGCCACTGAGCTATCTTGCCAGCCCTGAATGTGAATATAAATACTTACAAGCCATTTATAATGGAAACAAACTGGTACTTGAGTGGTTTTGTGAAATATCGGTATAATGTGGCGGGTCTTGGTATTTCTTATTCATTTGTGTTTCACATTCCAGTCCATGGAAAAGCAAATGTGATGCCCCTTTCGCATCTCTGCGCTGTCTTCTTTGCTTTCCTGCGTAGTTCAACACTATTATTATGTAGGAGTGCAGTGTGACCTCTTCTGGCCTTTGGAGTGCTTTGCTGCGCTTAATGGGCTTAGCTGTCAGCTTGGTAGGCCTCGATGTTCTACCTTGGAAAGCCCACTTCCCATGGTGCAGTCTCGAAAAGGATTTTTTTTTTTCTTTTTTTTAGCTAAGCAACTCAAAGCTAGCTCTCTGGGCATAAGTGTGAAAGCAAAATACAAGGTCAGAATCTTCAAAAGAGAAGCTGCCAGGCTTTGATGTTTCCTTCCTTGCCCAGGTTGCCCTACGTAGATGCCCAGCCCAGAGTGAGCAGGGCAAATCCTCCTTTCTGCCACTCTACCTTCAGTACTGTACCAGGGACGGTGAGGGCTCCACCTGGGGTCTGGGACCTCACTTCCCTCCCCTACCTCATAGAAAAAGAAAGAAAAAACAAAACGCAAATAAAATGGTGGCCACAGGTCAGTGCTTACGTACAAGAGGTAAGCGTGGGGAGCCGGAACCATCCCCAAGCTCTCACACCCTTCAGGCCAAGCGTGCTGTGTGCCTGAGTGTGTACTGGGTCTTCCTGCAAGGCCCGGGGACACCACGTAGCTTTTAGCTAATCTCTGTGGGTGTAAGTGGCAGGACACGGACCTGCAGCTGGGAGGCCAGCGTGCTGGCCCTGAGATCCTCCAGGGATTCCCAGAGAACACCCCTCAGGCTGCATCTCCCAGCCTGCACATCACCGCCCACGGGCATGCAGCAGCAGAGAAGCAAGGCCAGCCCTGGAGCTCTGCAGCCTTCGCCCCTGCCTCAGCAGATTCTTTTTTTTTTTTACTTTAGAGTTTTATAAAATCTCTGCCACTCCAAAAATTATACTTCTGAGTTATGAGCTATTATACCTTCATATATTTTTTTAAAGCACTTTTTCTCCTCACCTATAACATGAAAGTCACTATAGAGGGATCAGACACATAACATCTTTAAAGTATGGTCCAATGGTTGTCTTATGGTTGTATACAATCAATAGATGAGTAGCATGTGTGTGTCATCTGGGTTATAATATAGAACACTTTTAGCGCCTTCCCACTGGCCAGGCCATCTTTGCAATACTCTTGGCATTGCATGGCTACTATTCTGTCTTTTCTTCATGGAACGCTGAAGAAGGTGCCGTTCTGGCACCTTAGAAAAATGCAAACAAGTGCACGGTGTGCACAGTCTACTGGGTTTCTCTCGCCCAGTGCTGTACAGGTTGTAAACACCTATTGCTCAGAGCCGGTGCTGGTGATTTTCTTATTGCTGCGTTTTGTAGTCAGTTGAGTGTGTTTACCACCCACTATATTTTTTTTTTTTGCCAGTGGATGTTGATTTGTTTGAAACTTTTGAGATGTTGTAAATAGTGTTGGCATGAACATGCACATGTGCGTGCATACGTGTGTGTGTGTGTGTGTGTGTGTGTTAGTGGACATATGTGCTGATTTCTCTTGCTTATCTGTCTAAAATAGAATCTCGAAGTCTCAGGGAACACATATGTTTCTTGATAACATTGCCAAGGAGATTTCCCAAGCATCTGTATCCCTGTGCCACCCTTTGGCTGTGACTGAGTTCTACAAATAGACTTGCTAAAATGTGGCCCTGCCGTTTTTTCAAATTACAGCCATTCTGATATTTATTCTTGTTTTAATTTTGGCTGACTACTTTCAAAGTCTCACTAGCCGTTGATGTAGCTTCTTGCACAAAGGGTCGTGCCACTCTCTGCCTGCCCTGCTAATAAGCTGCACCCAGGGCCTCGGTGCCTTTTCACCTTTGACTAGTCTGTCTTTTATTTGTAGAAGTTCAGTGCATTTTGATTTGAGTCCTTCAGTGTGTGTATGAAGAGCTTCTGCTTGCCTTGTGTCTTAGTTGGCTTTCCATTACTGTAACAAATACCTGAGAAATCAATTTAAAGAGGAAGGGTGTCTGTGGCGCAGTGTCGAGGTTCCATCCATGACCCATTGGCCCCGCTGCTGTGCCCGCCAGGAAGAGAGAACCTGATGAGCAAAGCAGCTCATCAGAGCGGCCCAGAAGCACAGAAGGGGAGGTGTCAGCATCCCACACCATGCCAGAGGCAGGTTCCTATGACCCAGACCCACCCTGGGCTCCACCACCCTCCAGTAGCATTGGCCCGCTCCCAGCCCGGTCCTTTGGGGAATGTTCCAGAGGCAGATTGTGCCTCTTGGTGTTCTCCCAACAGTGTGTGGTATGAGCACTCCTGCTTTTGTCCTAGTTATCAGGCCAAATAGATCATATAGTGGTCTAGTGCTGTATCATTCAGGGTTTTACTAGAGGAACAGCTGTGATGCAGTATGTGCACGTGTGTGCAAAACTGTAAGACTGGCTTGCTGTGGTCAGCCACAGAGTCAGATGAGGAAGCACGCAGAGGGCGTCTGCACCCTGGAGACTAAGGGATTCTGTTCAAGGTCTGGAGCTCACTGCAGGGTTTCCTGTAAGTCTGTATCTGGAGACCGATGGGTCTGCAGACAGAAGGCTGAAGGACCTAAGGCAGAGGCCGGGGTCTGCACTAGAAGCCAGGAGACAGCGTAGAAGTGGACTGTGAGGACCGGAGCTCCTCTGAGGACATGTAACAATCTATTCTTCGTAAATTTTCTCTTATATCCTGTAAGTGATAAGTCACTCCAGGGTAGGCCCTTCACACCCTAGGGTGTGGGATTGCCGAGCTGATTTAGTTAAGCTTTTAACTCCTCAAATTGGTGCAATGCATCAACCCCAACAAGTATATTGTCTTCCAGAGCAGTAAGCCTAAAGTAAGTTAGTAATTAATTTTAGTATACTATTTGACTATGAGTCAATGCTTGTTTTCATAAAGATAACAAGTTAATTTAAAACACTATCCTGTGACCACTGAATTTATATGTGACCCAATCTGACTGTGTCTTTTTCTGGACTTTTGTTCTTTTACCTATTTGTTTTTATTTGAATTAATATAATACTTTAAAAATTCCTCTCAGTGAAAATAGATAATAGAACCACCATTGTTAAGTGGTTATTCTTGTGTTGAAGATCTATTAACATATA
>PVKN010032663.1:0-12212 GCA_004027915.1 Capromys pilorides
AGATAGATAGATAGATAGATAGATAGATAGATAGATAGACAGATGATAGATACATAGATACGTAGATAGATACAGCTATCTGATCACAAGTCTTTTAGTCCTTCCCCATTTCTCATAGCAAAAGATTTTAAAATTCATCCAGTTCTCATATATTTTAAAACAAGTCCTCTTGTAATGTCTGCTTCAAGGACAAAACAATCTTAACAGGTAGCAGCCTTCTATCTTGAGAAGGCTCCAACATATCTTTGCAAATGAAAGTAGCTTACGCACAGGGAACTTCCCTTCTTTATCTAGCGTTCTTCAGTATATTTGCAAGTGCATGTGTCTTAAATGGTTTTCCTAGCCAGAAACTCCAAGCAAGGAAGAGAAGGCAGAAGGAAATCACAAGCACAGGACACCAGAGGCCAGACAGGAGCGTGTGCGCAGTGTTACCTGCCCATCCCATTTGGCACACCCTTCTAGGATCGGAAGCACTTTTCTCTTCTTGACCTCAGTGGGCAGGCAGCTAGATGTCATACCTCATTTGGGAGTGGCTTGGAGCACCTGAATAATTCAGCAGTGGTCTGCTGGAAGGCTTGAAGTTCTTTGCTCTTCAGCCTAAACTAGCATGGCTCTGACTATATCTGCAGGCAGTCAATCCTCGTAACAGAAGAGTAAGATTGATTGAAATCCAAAGCAAAGAGCTGCCCAAACCAAAACTGAATCCTCCGGTCAGTTTGCTAATCTAACACGAATTTATCCTCTCTTACCCGGAAAATTGCATGTTTTAGCATGAGGCTTCCTTTTTGAAATAGTGTTTGTTTGATTTTAAAGTATAATCACTATTTACATTAATTCCAAGAAGGGAATCGGCTGCCTAATTATGATATTGATGTTTTCTTTGTCTAATTGGGTAGGTCAAGGCATTAATTTGATTCACAGCTGTGGCACGTTTTTATAGAATTTTGTGAACCTTAATTGCTTATAAATATTGGATTATAAGAGCATAAGCCTATGCTAGACTCCTGTTCAGCCCCATATGGTATCAAACTTGACAGTACGTTGTCCATTTCCCAAGAACTTTTCATTCAAAATGGCCCTGAGGGTAAGAAAGAAAGACATAACACATATGGTTCACAGAGCTGGGCTCCATAAAAATTTTGCTGGTGACAGCACCTAATGAGTTATTGTCGGGAAAATATTTCCTTTTCCCCTTAATAATAACATTGGAAAAACAAAGACACTTGATGCCCTGTAGTGAACATCAGATTATACTTAAATGATGCTTATAATTCCATATTGGGCCTTACCATTAACATAAATGAAAATGTGGGGAAGCTCCTCAGAGAGCAAGGAAGCCTCCAGAACTACAGGATAGGAGACCTAACTGACCTTAGGCTAAAGTGAGGCACAGTCCTGCTAGACAAGCCCTCCCCGACCAGGAATAGAGGCTGTGCTCTGCTCTCCCAGTATTGGCAACTGGAAGCTTCTCGCTATTCTCTCCATTCTCCCAGTATCTTTGGAGCAATGGGGGACATCAGCCTTCCGTGGTTTAATAAACAATGGCAGATATTGTAAGGCACAGAGGAGAAAATAGTGCATGGGTTCCTGAGAGCTATCTGTCATTGACTAATCTGTCCTCAGATTCCCCAGTAGACAGGCAAGGGTACCCTGCAAGTGAAACTGTTCCCTTCCTCCATTTCCTGTGTGCCTCTCAGCAAAGCCTTCTTAGAGTCCAAAATGACCAGGTCAGGTAGACGACATCCTGATTTGTTCCTGTTGCTCATAGACTCTTTTTTAGTCACAAAGACATTCAAACCCTATCTCTGCTACCTGAGACTAATGGTTATGTGCAACACTGAATTTTGTTAAAACCAAAGGACACACATCTACTTAAAATCTTTATTCCACCATGAAGCATGTGAAAACATGTTTCATAACTTAATAGTGACAGTGGAACAACTTGCCAGGAAAAGACCTTTGTCTATGTTCAAATAATTATTCACATACAGGCTTGATAGATACAGACATTGCATTTTGGCTTTTAAAAGACCACTTGCTGTGTGGAACAAGCATAGGTGGATGGAGAGGCTGGAGATGAGTCCTCTGCATCCACACAGGAAAGTGGAGGCAGAGATTCAGAGAAAGCTGCTAAGTGGAGGTGGGCAGAACCATGTAACTGAGTAATTCTGCCAAAGCTCACCACAGGACTGAACTGCCAGAAGGACGGAAGTGCTAGGGCTTCCTAGAGAAGTTGGGGACAGTGCATGAATAGGGTCTAGAGTTTTTATAGGAGGTGAAATGGGAGTTCAGCTCATTTTATTGGGTCCTATTGGTGTACTGTAGTTAGCTCATATTGGTCCACAAGAGGAACTTGATAAATATTAAGGACTTTTGGAAGATCTCATTGGTAGCTTGGAGTTTCCTATTGTTGGAAATATTTACACCACCGAAACTCATAAATAATACAAATCAAACAGTG
Organism: Capromys pilorides; assembly: GCA_004027915.1. NCBI lineage: Eukaryota > Metazoa > Chordata > Mammalia > Rodentia > Capromyidae > Capromys > Capromys pilorides. The sequence continues at coordinate 2,462 of PVKN010032663.1, forward strand.
CTAACTTCTTTTCACAACAATGCTAACTGCTAAACATTTATCAGAACACTCATTGAGTAGGTTCCACAAATCTGCAAGACCTGAGAACTCCAGGAGGTATTTGAGATACACAATCAATCGGGCTGCAAAGAATTCATCAGGTATTCAAGATTCAAATGTTTTGGGAAAATTCTTTGAAATGCAATGTCTGTCTTAGCAACCAACTTCTAATTATGTTTTCCTGAAACTAACATTAACCTAACCTCTTATAAGTACATATTACATAGGAAATATTTAGGGTCAGAGGAAAATTTGTGCAGAGTATAAGACATCACACAGAACTAGACTATACAAAAAATATGCTCAGAACAAATGTTAGTGAAGATGTAGAGAAAGAGAAACTCCTGGTGAGGGAATATAAATTAGGGTAGCCATCATGGAAAAAACTCTGGAAGTTCCTCAAAAACATAGATGAACCTATGATGTAGCAATTTCACTAGTTGGTTTATGTCCAAAGGAAATCAGTGGGTTGAAGAAACACCTGCGCTGTCATATTAGTGCAGCAATATTAACAATGGCCAAGACAGGAAATCAAGCTAGGTGTCTATTTACAGACAAATGGACAAAGAAAATGTGGCATGTCAACATAGTGGAATATTATTAAGCCACAAAAAGAAAGAATTTTTGTCATTTGCAGCAGCACGAATAGAAGTGGAAGACATTATGTCACGTGAAATAAACCAGGCACAGAATACCTACCCACTCTGTCCTCCTCTCACAACCGGAAGCTAAAAGATTAATCTCGAAGTAGAGAACAGAGTAATTATCAGAACCTGGGGAGAGTGTGGGGAAAAGGAATCGAGAAGGGGCAAAGTAGAGAGGTACAGTGGGATAAGGAGAATAATTTCTAATATCCTGTAGCACAATGCAATAGCTATGGTTGACAACAACTAATTGAATATTTCAAAATGGCTAGGAGAGCAAGGATTTTGAATGTTCCTAACATACAGACATGCACAAAATGATGAAAGTCTGATGTGGTAAGAGTCAGCCAGATAGTTCAGCGGACTAAAGCGCCTGCTTAGGCAGAGCACAGGAGCCAGGGTTCCATCCCCCACATGCCATGCCGGCTGTGCCCCTCCCCCCCGGGAGGGGTACGCTGATGTGGAGGAGAGACGCTGGTGATGGTGACTGAGACTGGGCAGGGTGGCGCATCTGTAGTCCCAGCGCTTGGGGGGCTGAAAACAGGAGAATCACTGAGTCCCATCTATGTAGTGAGACCCTGTCCACCCTGTAGACCCTGTCCTAAATTCATAATAAATAAGTAAATAATTTTTAAAGAAGTCCGAAGTGATAAAACATGCTAGTTACTATGATGTGATCATTACGCATTATGTGCATGTATGAAATGTTGCGTCATTCTCCTGAAGCAGGTACGTTTACTAAGTGGTAACTAAAAACGAAATTATGTTTTAAAAATGAGGATGTCAAGACCTTTTTAAAATGTATTTTTATGATACGTATTTTACAATATTTGAAAGTTAAGTCTATTTTGATTTAATGGCTAACAATAATTGATAAGATGAAATTAGAATGACAGTACAAAAGGAACGGTAATTGTTTTACCGTTCCTTAATTTCATCAAATCTGACATTTCTGTTGGCAACAAAGAATGATCCATGACTTTATAGAGTAACAAAAGAAGGAAAGTAACTCTAGATTTCCAGCTGCTATGTTTACTAGGATTAGTGTTATAAACTGTGAACAGACAAATTCAGTAGCCCAGAAGCTACTTGGGCACACCCCTTCATTTGCATATTGTAAACAATATCATCATGTTGCTTAGCCAATAGGCTAAGTAGTTGCGGCATGGGCTGAGAATACAGCTCAGCAGCACAAGCACCTGCCTGGCAAGTGCAAGGTCCTGATTTTGATCCCCAGTACAGAAAAAAAAAAAAAAAATCAATGTATCAATTATTTTAACTGTCCCATTAACCTGTTTTGAAGCTGAAACCAAAAAAAAAAAAAAAAGAGAGATAGGATAGATATACAGCTAATTTCTCTTAGTTCACTGAGAAGACAGGTTTGTATGAATATTGTTTGAATGAGATATCATGTCTGCATCTTGTCCTCTGAATAACTAGTATGAAGACAACAATATGCAACATATTAGTTATTGTAACTACCCTACTAACCTGTTTTGAAACTGTTTCATTGCTGTTTTATCTTTTTTCTCACTGAAATGAGAAAAAGTTGTAAATAAATTAATAAACTCAAATAACATATGTCCTTCTTTGCCTAAGGAATAATTTACATGCATACAAACCATAGGAAAAAGAAAATTATGAAATATGTGGAAATTAATGTGATATTGTAAGAAAAAATCATGGAAAAAAGAAATATAAATAAATTATGAAACACGAAAAAATAAAACAGGAAAACTGGATACAGAAAAAAAAATAGTTACAGAAGAGACAATATGGCCCCCAAATCCTAAAATATTTATGATCTGACCCTATACAAGGAGAAGAAAATTCAGACCTGTTTGTTTGTTTAATACAGAGATATGATTTGTGCTAAAAATGGGGCCATGCCATGTACATTGCTTGCTCACCCGCTTTTTTTTCCATATACCCCATGCAAGTGTGTCCTTCCCTATCAAAAATATTGTACTGCAAAAAAAGATTAAAAAAATAAATATTACATTGCACAATTCTGTAATTCATAGTATCCCATTGTCTTGATTCAATAGAATTTAGGTTGTTTTCAACCTTTTGTTTTCTTCCCCCACTGGGTATCAAACTCATGACCTTGAACTTGTCAGGAAGTCGCTGCACCCTGAGTTGTCTCCCCAACCTTTCAACTTCTAAGAAATAAACAGACCTTACAGTAACCCATTCTTTTATTTCTAATTATTTGCTTACAGTAAATTTCTAGTTTACATTTATTAAATCATAGTTGGGCACTTGAAAGTTTTAAGACTTGGTTAAGTTTTGTTTTTTGTTTGTTTTTTTTTCCACAATTTCCCTGTAACAGGATTTCTCTGTTTATGAAGTTTAAGTGTGAGACAACTATGTATTTTGTGACTGAAAAAGTCTCTAATCTTCAAGAAATGTTGTGGAAAATATTGTTTAATGTATCCTTTTATAAATTACCCTGTGTTAAAAAAAAAATCAGATAAAGTTAAGACTTATAATAGTTAATAGTCTCTATGCTTCAAATTGTAGTAAAAAATGTACATTTTAAAAACATGCACTTTGATAGCCAGGTGTGGTGGCACACACCTGTAATCCTAGCACTTAAGAGGCTGAGGCAGGAGGATTGGTATGAGTTCGAGACCAGTCTGGACTACAAAAGTGAGCTCAAGGCCAGCCTGAACTGCATAGCGAGACCCTGTCTCAAAAAGACAAAAAAAAAAAAGGGTTAGAAATGTGCATTTTGTGGGCAGGTGCAGTAGCACTCACCTATAATTCAGTGAGAAGGCCCTGGGCTCAATCTCAGTACCAGAAGGAATGAATGAAAGGAGAGAAAGAAAGATAAGTAGATGATAGATAGATAGATAAATAGATAGATAGATAGATGATGTTTATGATACTTAATATATCAAGAAAGCAATTATACTAATTCCTCCAAGCCTCAAACCTATACAGTGGAATAATATAAGCTTTTATCTCAAATATTATTTTTTTTAAATATTACAGCTGGGGGCTGGGGAGATAGCTCCATGACACAAGTGCCTGCCTGGCAAGTGCAAGGTCGTGAGTTCGAACCTTGGTCCTGCAAAAACAACAAAAACAAAACAAAGCATATCCTTTGGGGCCGGCGAGATGGTTCAGTGGTCTAAAGCGCCTGCTTGGAGGGCTCAGGCAACTGCGGGGACTGCAGTTCGATCCCCGGCACCACATGCTGCGCCAGCGCCACCACCAGGGCAGACTGAGCCAGCCACAAAATGAATAAATAAAAAAAAAGAAACAAACACAACAAGCAAACAAATAAATAAATAAAATTTAAAAAAAAAAATAATAAATAAATAAATAAATAAATATTACAGCTGGCTCAGCTTGCCCAGGGGGTGGGGCTGGTGCAGCATGTGATGCCAGGGATTGAACTGCAGTTGCATAAGCTTGCCTAAGCAGGCTCTTTAGACTGCTTAGCCATCTCACCAACACTTAAAAATTATTGAAATACCCAAATGACTCATGCCTACAGAAGAGTAAGTATATAATTCTATGAAGTGCAGCTGTCAATCCTGATAGTTTAAATTATTTCAACGAGTTCCTCTTTACTGTATTCTTTGATACTAAGGGTTTTTTTTTTTTTTATCAAAGCAAATTTATAACCGATGAGAGCAGTAGGAATGAGATAAATCCCTGCATCTAGATTTTCCTTCGGAACAAAATTTCCATGATGCACGCCAGTTGGTATTTTTCAGTTGGAAAACCATCAGAGGATCCCAGTGTGTGGACTAAGTGCTCAGCGGGCAGCTCAGCGTTTTCTGCCCTCCCTGTGTCCCAGGACATGAGACTGTGGGCTGTCACTGCGTTGCTCCTTCCTTTCTGACCCTGCCCTCTTATGGGTGCAGGAACACATCTGCTTTCTAGCTGCACTGCCACACCACTCATGGCTCAGACTTAGCTCTCCCACAGTTGTCTAACAGTACTCAGGGTTAAGACATCCGTAGTAGAACTCCATAGCTACCCTTTTGACCCACAACTCAGCTCCCCCCAGAGCCCTCACTCCCTCTTTGGATGCCAGCTTATTCACCCAGATGTCAAGGCCTATACTGTGGAACTCCCACTCACTTCTTCTTTCACATGACACAGTCACACCATCAAGAAACAAGGCTAGACTAAGGTTGTAGAGTGCTTGTCTAGTGTGTTGAAGTCCTAGGTTCTACCTCCACCACGGCACAATGGTGGTGATGGTGATGGTGCTGATGGTGCTGGTGATGGTAATGGAAATGATGATGATGGTGGAGGTGGTAATGGTTGTGACGATAGGAGTGGTGAGGGTGATGATGATGATGATGGTGGTTTTGGTGGTGATGGGGATGGTGCTAATGATGACAGTGGTAGTGGTGATGATGGTTATAAACTTGTTTCTACCTTGAGCACATCCTTGCCACTATCACCCTGGCTTGACTACACCACCATCACCTTTCATCTGGATCTAGCTGCTATGATATATAGATCAAACATTTGTGCAGCTTTTGCATTTATCTCTCTGTTTACATAATCTACTCTCTGCATGATGGTCAACACAGTCCTGTTAAAATATCTGCTCTCATGTCCTGTGGCCACCTCTCATACTCAGAATTGGAAAAAAGCAAAGTCCTTCGAGTGGCCAACAGTCGTGCCCTCGGCTGCCCCACACACAACTCTCAGATCCTGTTCTCCTCCTTCTACTTCTCCCTCATTTTACTCCAGCCGTATTAGTCTCCATCTCAACACAACAAACACTGTAGGGCCTCAGAGCTCACTTTTAGGGGTTGCCAGGGCCCTCTTTTAAGACTTATCCCTCTCCCCTTTCAACAAGGCCCACCACATTAGAATTCCATCCCTACTCCTCACCCCAGCCTCTTATCACTCCAGCTATCATTTTGTCCTAGATCTCTGCCTTTCATTGGCTTCTACCACACCATGCAATTTATTTCTATGCTATTTAGTATGCATCCCCCTCTTCCAGAATATGAGCTCCACATGGCATTGTTTGGTTCAATAGATTAAATGAATGGATAAATAGCTAGATGCTCACTAGACAATTCTAAGACCATAACAAAATTATGGTTAAAGCAAAAATAACAATTCAGGGACAAAACTGAACAAAATAAAGAAAACTGTAGTTAACTAATATTAAGGAAGTTGTTTGCTTGTTTGTTTCAAGACCACGCTAAGGCAAAGGCCTCAGAAGTATAATTTCTCTCCAACTTCCTCCCCTGAACTTCTCCTGTCCTCTTGCTCACCATTCTCTCAGGGCAAGCCATAAAATCTAGGCTTTCTCTCCTGCAGGGCAGGGCAAGAAACCAGAACCTGTTTTCCTCAAAGACAGACAAAATATTCTAATCCTCCTCTACCTTTGTCTCAGAGAGAGCCATAAAGAAATTCTTCAACCTACCTCACCTGGTGACCAATCATAAGACCCTCCATTTCTGAAGGGGTTGTACCCTATGCCCAGAAGGAAGAAATGCTGCCTGGAGAGGCCAAGAAATATCTGAATGGATAGTCCCCTCTAGATTCCCACTTCTTCACATTAATTCATCCATGTTTGTCCAATCCCATTTCCACACCGCTGTTCTTCTTCATGGACCCTAAGCATCAACACAGAGGGTTCGTCTTAGGTCATCGGATCTTAAATCTGAAGGCTTCTGTGTCCCATAGAACTATTATCAAACAAATTTCTTCCACTGTTCACTAGTTAAACCCTCTGTTGGTAGAGGGGTACTGGCCATGGCCCTTTAGGATGGCCCAGAAGGCCTCACTCCCTTCCTGCCCTCACAACAGTAGAAATAAAAAAGGAAAGAAATAGAAAATGTGTTGAGACTTGCTTGCAGTAGACCGGAAACAAGAAAACCTCCCAAGAGGTCTCTACTCTGCCACTTAAAACAGCATGACTTAGGGGCAGCCAAGGTCATCAATAGTCTACAGCATAGAATGCGTCACAAGCCTCCGTTCTCTAACCCATAAAATAATCATACATTACTTTCTTGTCGCCAGGAGTTATTGTCAGACTTATAGATAAATACTCCCTGAAAATTATAAAGTGCTTTATAAATCTGAATTATTTCGACATGCTGATGTTAAGATACTGACTCGTATTGGCTTTTCTTGGCTCTTAATTGGCAATTGGCAGTTAGCACATAACAAGCCCATGAGTATTCTCAATTAGGAGAAGGAAAATTGATCCTTCCTGCCTTGGCTCCCTCAGTAGACCAGGAGAAGCAAGCGGGTGAAGGGAAAGGCCCTGAATCGTGCTACAGAGGGCCAGCAGCACAGCCTTCAGCTGTAAAATGCCCCCAGCTTGCTTTTTAATTGGCAAAGAAAGATAATGGCAAGTGCCCAAAGCCAGAGAGCATTGCCTAAGTGATGACAGAGCATTTTTAATAAAGCCCTACATAGCAAGGCTTTCTTTATCTATTTAGGCTTTATTGAACTGTTTATTAATAAAGATATCAATTAATGGCCCAACAATTCATGTCTTAAAGATTCAATGACTAGATAAGTAGCCAGAATCCAGCTGTACTCTACCTACTTCATGTATTTAAGGATTTGGGGCTGGCTTTACATTTGTTTTATGAAACTGTTACATTAAAATAGCTTTTCCATGAAAGTTTTAAAATATATTAGAAGCCTGATGTAAAAATCTGTAAACAGAAATAAATAAATGTGCAAAGATCTAGCAAGGGGCCCCTGACATTTATATTTTACTCCAAAAAGATGTTTCCCCTGGTTTGAGTTGTGCTAGTGCCCTCTAGCGGGCATCGTGGCGTGTGCAATTTTATTAAGTGTTCATAAAGTGCCTGCCTGATCACTACCTGTAAAAAATTAAGCTTCTTAACAGCATTAAATTATCATTTTTTCACAATGCCATATGTATATAATAGAATAAAATATAGAGTAATATAAATAAAATAAATCATACACCATAGTTTGAAAAATCCTCTAATGATGGAATCTTAGCATTTTGAGAAAGATGGTTACATCTGGTGTTTTTTTGTCTTTCTGGATCACTGATGGAGTTGAAAACCGCATAAAAGCCATGCAACTATTTTTTGCATGCGCCTATAAGTCATGTTCATAGAAGACCTGAAGGCTTTGCATGCTGAGTTAAAGGCTTGGACTTTATCTAGCTCGCTATACACCTCAGTTTTCACAGGTTAAAAATCTTATTTGAAGCCAGGCTTTGGTGGTGTGTACTATTAATCTCAGCTGCTTGGGAGTCTAAAGCAATGGTGCCAGTTTGAGGCTACCTGAGAAAACTTAGCTGTACCCTGTCTCAAAAAAAAATTTTTTTTTAAGAGCTTGAGATACGGCTTAGTGATACAGTGCTTTGTCTGGCACATAGAAGGCCCTGGGTTCAATCCCAAATACTGAAAAACTCCTACCAAAATGGCTGAGTTTAAAAAAATGGTTGGAAAAGAGTATAGACCTTATGGCAGCATGCAAAATCAAATTATAGCTTCTACACACAAATCATAGGAATATGCAAACTGTGGGTGCTGAATTTATGATTGTGCTTACAGCCAAGAATAAGGAAAGCAGGGGGCAGGATTAGAAGGTGGAGTACATTGGAGTTGTATATACAGTTTCTTCAGAAACTGAAAGTATGGATGGTATCATATTGTTTTAATAAAGCTTGCTGATAGATAAATAATGTGTTTTTATTATTTTATTTTCTATTCTTATCTGTATATTTGATCCATTTCTAATTTTAAAGTATTCAATAAAATTACATCGCTATATCTTAATGACATACGATGTAATTTCATTGCCATGGATAAAGGTTAATTTTCCAAAACATCCAAGTAAAACTTACTCTCTGAGAAACATTATATTTTATGTGGTAAATCTTTCAAGGTTATTTATTTATTGTGGAACTCAGAATTGAACTCAGGACCTTGCACTTGCCAGGCAGGCACTTGTGCCCCTGAGCTATCTCTCCAGGCCTCAAGGTTATTTTTAAATACGAGTTAAAATATTAATGTTAAAAAAGAATCCATAGTTCTCAAAGTCTTAAAGTAGAAATACCTCTATTTTTATAATTATAATTTGATTTCTCGGTAGAGAAGGGAAAAATTTTCTGAAATGAATGTCATAATAACAAAATTCATTATCAATTCATATTCATTGTACTACAAAATACAATGAAAGTTTAGATAAGGCTTTGTTCTCCTTGGGGATTTCATATATAGCAAAGTCAGCACGAAGCCAACTACTTCGTTGCCGAGAGTCGGAACCTAATAGCCGCTTAATTGATTCCTCCTAATAGCTGCGGGCTGCTTGGGCTGCGCCAGCCTTCGCAGGCCGCCTCTGCGCACAGCCGTGACACGCAGAGCAGCAGGCCGGCTGCCCCTGATTACAAGGGAATGCTGGAGGAATGAGGCAGAGCAGGCGACCTGGAAGTCTAGTACAGACAGGAACAAGAGCAGCCTCGAGGTCACCTCCGTATTGGCAATCCCCGTCAGTTATGACCATGGCAATGTGGCGGAACTTCTCCTGGGAATTTCCAGAGGTGGAAGCCCTTTGCTTCTCTGGCTGTGTTCCGGGTTGTATTCATTTTCTCAGAGACTCTGTCATGCAAGTGACTTCACTGTCGCTGCTGTGCCTGCCTCTCTCCCCACTGGGCTCCTTCCTCTGCCTCCCAGCATGTGCCCACCCTCCACTTCCTGCCTTTTAAAAGCAGTCCTGCTCCAGGACAGAGTGTTAGACCACCTCATTTTTTATTTTAGGAGATGTTCTCCATCCCAGTACCTTCTCCCCTTTACTTTGCCACTAGAGGGAGAAGAACTGGAGGAAATCCTGGTAAGCTTTGGGCAAAAATACACAGGAACGTGTTCAGTCCTATTTACTCCAAAACAGTTTGCGCGGTCTGGAAACTCCAAGAAGGATTTTGGCATCAAACCTAAATACTAAGAAATAGGACGCCTGGGTCCTCACTATTCTCCATACCTCCAGGAAGAAATCTTGTACATGTGGCTGTTTAAGGATTTGGCTAGCTTGGATCCAGGCTCAGAAATGACTGGCGAATCATGTTGACACGGTGTAGAATAAGATGA
>PVKN010032664.1:0-12211 GCA_004027915.1 Capromys pilorides
ACATTTTAAAAGACCTGTGCACTTGGAATCACAGATACACTTAAGACACTGTGAAATTAACAATAATGAGTTAGCATTCACATGCGCAAACCTTTGTTTCTTAATTTAGTTGAATACCAAAACCATTTTTTAAGAGAAACTCAATTGTACTGTTTTTGAGACTTTTGTGTTTAAACCAATGACCAATTTATTGAAGGTGTCTCCTAAGAGACTATTGATATTATTGGGAGCTCCTCATTAATGAAGAAAAAGGTTGGCCACACCTCTGATTCATCAATAGGACTCCTCTCTAAATCAAAATTTCTCCCTTTCCAAGGAATTTTTGCTTAACTAATTTAAGGTTTTTGACAAACTGTGTATAAACCAATTTTAATATTACTTAGACCAGCTGGTAACTTAAGAAAAGCATGCTTTTAAGCCTATACCCCAGGGCCGGCCAAATAGCTCAGCAGATTAAAGTATCTGCAAGCAGGCACAGGGCTAGGAGTTCAATCCTCAGGCCTGCTGTGCCAGCCCCGCCCATGGAGCACGAGATGGCAATTGAGGTAGCACACACCTGTAATCCCAGCTCTTAGAAGGCTATAAATAGGCAGATCACTATGAGTCTGATTTAGTAGTGAGAACCTGAACACCCTATAGACCCTTCCCTAAAATACAAAAAAAAAGCCTATACCCCATATAGTATTATGAACAAATGATCAATGAACTAAAACAAAAAAGGAACAGCCATTCATAGAGCAAAGCACATACAGACAAATACACCATACATACCAACAATCACCTATACAAAATTATGAGTACATTCAACTATGTATTTCTGTCCACATTAACTTATTATTATTAACTCTATTGCAATTTTTTTGAAATTTATAATTGTAAACAGAATAGTCAGATTTTGTTATTTGTCAATAAGCAGAGATCTCTTATCAGAAAATTTTGGAAAGAATGTCTTTTATCTCTAACTAATATGCCCATTTTGTATTTTTTATTTAATACCAGTTGATAGGTTCTGGCCCTAATATGAATTGCTTAATCATTATGGTGGTCATGTAATATGGCTGAAGCGCTTAAAACAAAAGTTTATCAGGGCCAGGGAGATAGCTCAGGGGCACAAGTACCTGCCTGGCAAGTGCAAGGTCCTGAGTTTGATACCTGATTCCGAAAAAAAAATTAAAAAATTTAAAAAACAGCTTATCTTCCCAGAGACCACCCTCACCCTTCTCCAACTCAGCCCAGAGTGCAGTTCCTTTTCACCTTCCCCACCTCAGGGAAGACCCCAATCAGCTCCTCAGGTGTATCTAAACATCTCCCTCAAGCCCCACCCATGGCAAAAGGCCATAAAAGTCCCAGCCTCCCTTTGTTCCAATCCAGAGAATTTATCTTCCCCAAATTCTCTCTGTGTCCTCCAAGATAATAAAGCCCCTTTCCCTTTATAATAAAGCCCCTTTCCCTTTTTCCTTCTGCCTATTTATCTGCTGCGACACTGTGGAAAACCTATCACTAGTAAAATTTAGCTCAGTTATCTTTATATATTTCACCATCTATTTAAACCTTAGATTTCCATTTTTTCAGTTCCTTTAATAGGCCCCAGGTTGGTTCTGGCCCCCTTGTTACCTTCTTCAGATTTGGCTTAATGGTACAGCCTGACAGCACATTCTGGTACCCGAATAGGTCATTCAGCATTCTTTGGAAAAGCATAAGCACACTTTCTCCCCCAGGTTAGTAGTGGACGGGGTTCCCTCCATTGTCCAGTATGGAGATCTCTCCAGAGGACCCTTTTTATCTTGTTTGCTCTTATTTCTGTTGCTGTACTTCCAACTTTTGTAGAATTTGAAAGGTTAATAGTGTTTTATACATGAAAAACATCATTTAACAGTTTCCTGTGCCTATGCTCAAGTTGAATGAAACTGTTTGAGTAAGGCAGAAGCATTTTGATGAAAAGCGGCATGAGATGCAGAAGCTTGTTGAATAGCATCTGAGGGAGTAACAGTCTTGTGGGGAGTGTGTGGCATGTGTAGCCATTGTAAAGGACCCTGAGATGGCCAAAGAACCCCAGCAGGCATATACTGAGTTAGGAAAATGATTAAAAACATTGGCAAAGCTGGGTCAACTCTACAGAACTGAGCATTAGATTAACTTGATATTCAAGGCAGTCTCAGCCCCTGGTGTAAGTGTTCTTTTTAGAAGTAGGGGCTGAGTCTCCCTTGAGAATATCAAACAGGACTTAACTCATGAGTACTTGATTTAAGAGCTGGGCGCAGCCAGTTAATGTCATTAAGCACAGTCTGAAAATCGTTGAGGGTTGCAAAATGTTTAACCTAGACCTGAACAGTTTGGAGCACGATTTGCCTCTGTTGAATAAGATGTCCCAAATATGACAAGGGTGCTTTAACTTGCACCTTTTCAGGGGCCAACACTAGACCTGCATTGCAGAGAACGTCATCTAACTGAATAAACACGTGATGTAAAATGGATGGGAACTCAAGTGCCAAGAGAATACCATCTATGTCTTAGATAATATATGCAGCCCTGTTGCACTGACCAAATGGCTGTAGCCACAAACTCTTGGCACAGGGTTGGACTATTCACCATACCTTGAAGTAGAAAACAACATTGAAAATGGCACATAGGGACCTGGTGATTAAGAGGGTAAACTAAGGGATCAGTGGGATAGCTCAGTGGTCTAAAGCGTCTGCTTAGGCACGCTTAGGCAACCGCAGGGACTGCAGTTCGATCCCTGGAACCACATGCTGCACCAGCCCCACCCCAGGGCAGGCTGAGCCGGCTATAACATAAAATAAACTAAAAGCACAATGTTTCTTATCTTCAGGGTGGAGAGGGATAGAAAGGAAACAGTCTTTTAAATCAATCATCATAAGCAAAAACAATAAAGAATAGCTACAGGACTGAGCAATCCCTGTCGCAGTGCCCCCATACCCTGTAGTATGTCAGGACCCCATAGGGGTAGGAAAATACCTAGAATGGCCTTCTTCATCCCTCCAAATTAATAATTTAGCACTTCTCCTAGGTAAGAACCCTTGCCCACCCCTTATAAATCTGTGGTAGCCACACCCAGAGGCCATGCCCAGGCCAGGGATGCTGAGCAATAACTGAAACATCTGTACCCGTGTCCAATAGCCCTTTAAAAATGCTTTTCCTTCCATAGTCAACTCCATCTCTGGGCGATTTTGTTTAATCTGCTAAATATAATAAGTATTAGGAGACCCAAATATGAAGAAGGTATCATACCCCTTTGGAGGCCAGCACTAGGTCCTATATTATTTAAATGGGATGTTAAGATCAAGCTACTATTTATTATTATTATTATTATTATTATTATTATCATTATTTTGTCTTTTTGAGACAGTCTCGCTATGCAGTTCAGGCTGGCCTTGAGCTCACTTTTTTAGCCCAGGCTGGTCTCGAACTTGCACTGATCCTCCTGCTCAGCCTCTCAATTTCTGGGATTACGGGCATAGGCCACCACACTTGGCTCTAAGCTACTATTTAAACTGCACTGCTTTTCGGTTGTACTCCAAACCTCTATATTTGTTTGTAAAATATCAAAGCTTTTTTGATATCAGTTTTAATTTAGGGCCATAAAACAAGTAAATCACCTTATTAGAAATTACAGAAATTTTTAAGTAATTTTTATTTTTTTGAAGTAATTTTTAAAAATATCCCCATTGTTGTAAATCTTCCAGATTTTTTTTAAAGCAAATTGATGTTTATCTTTAGTATGGAAAAAGCCTTTTTAATCTAATCACCTTAAGGGGAAAATGCCAACTTTTCTTTTAGTGTCAGTTGTAATGGCGAGACACAACCACTCTACTGCCTGTTTTTCTGCTAAGCTCTGTTCCCTGAGGAATGACCCTCTGTAGCTCACCAGGTGCGTCACCCAGCTGCCTTACCTGGAGGCCATCCCCACTTGCATTTGAAAATGCCCTTTAAAATTTTTTTTTGCGGGACAGGGGTTTACAATCTTGCAGTTGCCAGGCAGGCACTTGTGCCCTAGAGCTATTCCCCAGCCCCTAAAATGCTTTTCCTTTAATCAACTAATTCCCATTTTTTCTTTACCAATTTTAAATTTTTTATCAAAGACAGAATGACTATATATAAGAATCTGCTGTGGTTTATGCAACGGTCTTGGTGGATTGAAGTACATCTTTGATGTCCCTGCATAATCAGCACCAATGAGACAAGGCAAAAACCTTGAGACCTTTTAAAAAGAGATTGTGGCAGCCTAGCAAGATTCCCACTGTACCCTGAGGCCTAGGTCCATAGACTCCAGTGGGAATAATTTGGGGCCCCATGTCAGGAGTCAGTAGGAATCTGGAGCAGGAACTGAGGTCCAAGCCTCTATTGTTGGTTGTTGCTCACCAACGGTCAAAGATGCTTGTGGTGGGGAAGGGGAAAGTGACCCCCACTGTTTTCTGGGGCCAAGGCCACCCCATTGGAAGTTTCCCTGAATGCACCGGCCTTCCGACCTTCTACATCAATTCTAGGTGTACAGCCACTTACCCAGTGGTATCCTGGACTGGAAGGTTTTATTTAAGAGACAGATAAAGGCTGTGTTGCCTTTGGTGAAGCAGAACAGTTTTGGCCTGAATGTCCCTTATGCCCACAATGGAAACAAATGACCTTAGTTTCTCCCCGCTTTCTAAGACCATGGATGAAGAACCTGAGTAATAGCTGCTACCAAGGCAGTCCCCAGTCCATGTATACACCATTTATTTACATTTTTGAAGGCCAATTGTTGAACTATTAATTTGCTAGCTTCTGTGTCACTGATAATCCTCTCAGTAGCTTACAACAAACTGCAGTAAAATCTTAGAAAAGTTTATCAGGGCTCAGTCTAATAGTAGCCAAATTAAAGAATGTTTCACTCTTACACAGGAGTTCCCTCCAGGGCCTAATGGCAGCTATCTTAGTTTGCTCCTATATTTGCAATGCAAAGGTAAGTTGATTGTGCTAGAAAAGCACCCTTTGCAAGTAGCAAATCTTTTGTAATGGCTAAGTTGTGAACCTCACGTTTCCAGCTGCCTGTTCCCTGCAATATTCAAAGAAATTTCCTTTCCACAAAAATAATCTCCTGGATTTAAACATGCTTTAGTTCTTTCTGTCCAATCATTTGGGGCCATCATCTATTGTCTTGGCATTTTCACAAAACTCAAAAGAAGGGAAGCAGTAGGGCCATAAGTAGCAATAGCTTGTGTTCATTCTTTTAAGGTTTTAAAAGGCACGGATTCATGAAGACCTACAGCTTAGTTTCGATCTGTGACAGCAAAATTTCCCAGAGCTGCCATGGCCAGGACCGTGGCTTATAGCTCCTTAAAATCACTGAATGTGGGGCCAGCCAAATAGCCCAGTGGACTAAAGCACCTGCTTATGTAGAGCGCAGCAGCTGGGATTCAATCCCTAGCGAGCCATCCTGGCTCAGTTCCTGGGTCACTGAGATGGCGATAGAGACTAGACATGGTGCCACATGCCTGTAATCCCAGTTCTTAGGAAGCTGAAAACAGTAGAATCACTACAAGTCTGATCTAGAATCACGAATCCGACTTACAGAGTGAGGCCCTGTACCAAATACATTTAAAAAAAGTGAGTGTTTCTTTTTTGCCCAGATTTTAACCATAGATGCTATCTTGAGTCAAATTTGCAATGACAGCAATGTGCATAGCCAGCACCACAGCATACCAGTCACGACCCCCCTTCTTAGCACCAGGGCACACAGGACTATGGTTGGTGGTGATATAGAGACTTCCAAATGATAGAAGGGAAAAATGAAACCCCTGACTTGTAAGGTAACTGGGACAAGTTCGTGTTCTCTAAAACTGAGGAATGAATTTTAGGAACAAAAGGAGATTATAAGCAGAATAGGTTTACTGGGGGAAAGAAAGCTCCTGTCAGAGAGAGGGACAGGAGGGAGTCCCCGAATGGGTGACCCCTGGGAAGCTGTCTCTTCCAGGAATTTTTAAAGAGGAATCCATGTGGTGAGGCAGGTCTAAGGTAGTGGACAACATGGAAACTCACACAGGTGGGCATGAGACAAAACTATGTCAACCAATGAGATTAGAAGCACCATTGCTTAGGTAAAATTGGTTAAATTAGAATCAAATGGAGAAGCAAGTCACCTAGCAAGAAGGCATGAATCAGGGAAAAGGGTCTCTTCCTGTTGGGGGTCAGGTTAGTGACTCACCTGGGCTCTTTCAAGGTGATTGATACTTAATTAGAATAGCAATCACTAATGCCTATTCCTAAGGAAGTATGCAACTGTATTTGTTTACTCTTTTGTCTTGAGATCTGGCCCACAGCGGGGAGTGTCTGTCTCTTCCAAAGTTGTAAAGTCACCTTGTTGTCCATATTGTCTTTTTGAGGGCCTGGGCCTGTCTGACTGCCTATAATATTTCTATCTAATTCAGCTGCCTACAACAGTGGTATGCACAAACCTCTGTGGCTGGATGGGGCAAACAGATGGGCAGATGGCTGGGGAATCCCAGCTGGGGCTGCCTAAGACTGAGCATGGGGGCCTCCCAGAAGCCCAGCACCTCTGGGAACCAACAGCTCCCACTTTAAAAGAACTTTTTCCTTTCTTATTGAATTGAGCAAAGCTAGAGGCTTTAACTCTATCTGCTGAACTTTTGCTCTATCCTCCTTGTCCTGTTTGGGACTTAATGTTAAAACAGTACTCCATGCTAAGTATCTTAAGGTGGTCTTAGAAAGTAGTACAAATACAAAAATAAAAAAAAAAAAGTTATACACATCTATAAACATTTATGGTCCTTGAAACTCTGTTTTTGTCATTTTTAACTCAATTGAACATTTCCCTGTTAGGCTTCTCTCAATCCTCTACCTCTCCTGCCCAAGTGAGCCCACTCCTGGCCCTAGTGAGCCCCATCCCCAAGTTCTACACCTAGTGCACCAGTGCCAGTGCACACCTGTGTGCACTACTGCTAGCTCCAATCAATCCACTTCCCTTCTTTGTGAGCACTCTTTGGAAGTGATCCCTCTGCCCACACTTACCTCATACTGGGCATCCTTTTCGGGTGCCAAATGTAGGCATCTATTGATCTTACTGTTCTATCAGGGGAGACATGGCATGAGGAACGACATAGATAGACAAGAAGACAAAAGCTGGGCTGGGTGATTGGTAGTCTGCCTGATGGAAAAGTCTCCTGCACCAGCACAGTGAAGCCTATGTTTTATACCTTTTGCAAAGTTCACACGACACAAGGTTGCCTAGTGACTAGTAGCCAACATGAGCCAGCCAGAATGCTTGTCTCAGGATGGAGGCAGCTTGTGTGCTTTAGACACTGAGGCCTGGTCCTGCCTACACATCTTCGACTGCTTTTCCAGCTTCTGTGGCTACCTACGTACAACTTTATGTTTGTCCTGTTAGTTACTGTTTATTTCATCTCAATTCATTTCCGTCCCTCTGGGGATCAAATCTCCATCCCCTGTGCCTGACTTGGATTGCCAGAGCAAGCACTTAAACCACTGAGGTAACCTGAAAGCCCCCATGGAACAGGAATGTTTATAATATTGCGTGTTAGAAGAGCTTGATTTTCTTTTTATTTTCATGGGACTACCCAACTAAGAGTTTGCCTTGAGTCTCACAGGAGACTTTAGGAACTATATTTTGCAGAAATGCTGGAACGGTTAAGACTTTTGGCATCTTTTAAAGATGGGGTGAACACACTATTGCCTTCAAGTGTCTGGAATTTTGCTCCAAGGACAGGAGCATGACTAATACGCGGTAGTGTTGTTTCTTCCTCCCAGCCAGTCTCCATATCGCGAGTTTCTCAATTAAAAGGTAGCTTCAATCAAACTTGTAAAATAAAGATTTCCAAATCAAATTTAAGAAACCACCTTTATTCCAGAGTAATTGTAAGGCATTATACATTGATGAACAGACACCAATTGTCATGGGGGTTAGAGACAAAAGAGACACCTAAAGAGACAAAAAACAATTTTAGGTAGATAGATGGATGGATAATAGACAGATAGATAGATAGATAGATAGATAGATAGATCAATAGATTAGACAGACAGACAGACAGACAGATGAAATGTAGAAATACCTGTTTTCTTAGCGTGAAAGTAACATAGAAGCTCATCCCTAGAGAATAGCAAAGAATATAAAGCAGAAAGTGTTGGAAAAATTCTGCTAGATCCAGAGAGGCTATTTAAATGGGTCGATTAAGAATTTTAATATGAACTAAAGAATCCCGTAGGGAAGTATTCACCATAATCCATTTTTCTTGTCTATAGGATAGTTACCATTTTGTGTATTGTCTTCCAGTCTCTCTCACTGGGTCCGGGTAGGCAGCTGAGGGCAAGCACACCTTGAAGGAGCTGTTTCCTCAACACAGCATCAGCTCTGACAGGAAACAGTGGCTGCCGTTCTTCACACTGCCTTGTGTAAGCATCGCCATGCAGCCAGGTGGCTATTTTCTTAGCAATAAAAAATGAGCTATGGGTGAATGATCTCAGGCAGCAGGGACAGAAAATGGTGACAACTCTACAGGAAAACAAACAGCATTTTCTTCTGAAACCTGTGCCCGAGCTACTATGTAGGAGACAGCCTTAAAATCAACACCGGTGGGTGGATTCTTCCATTTCTGGAGCTATCATTTGTTGTCGTTGTTGTTGCTCTGCTGCCGTGTATGTGAGAAGTTTCATTCCATCTGCTATTACATCTGTCAATTCAGTTCTACAGATTCTAGATTTAATCCCTGATTGGTTAAATGTGTTCTCAGTTGCATAAGAATGGCTCTGCATAGATGATCTATTTGCAGCTGGAACTCACCAGGAACAAACCCACATTTAGCACTTTGCTTCCAAATTCTGAGATTCCCGTTGGCTTGCATTTTTAATTAATAGCATTTACTGTTTCTGACTTACCCAGAATTAACCTCCTGAGATAATTTCCACTCTTTCCCATATCTATCTGGTAAGTTACAAAACAGTCAGTCTCCTCTTCCTTCCATATACTGCTTTTCCTTTCACATCTATCATTACTTGTTATTATTAGCATTGGTGGCAGCTATAGGTGTATTTGGTGAGTTATTGTTATATACGTATGATGCACGGATGGATTTTCATGCTTAATTTTACGTGACCCTCATAATAAAAAAAAAGATAAAAATTGTACCCATTTTCTTCCAAATGCAAGATGTAGTCCTCAGAGGAAAATAATCATGTTCTCACAGTCACCAAAATCAATAAGCACTGGATCCACAGTAGTATAGCTCCAGATCCCCAAATCTTACAAATGTATTCACTGATCTTTTGTAGCACTTTATGTGAGAATAATTTACATGGACTACTGCCACATGCTCTCTCTACCTGTAAGTCATATTTAATGCCACTGCAGCCTAAATGTTTCTGTCCCAAGACTTCCTTAAATTATGGTTTATCTCTTCTATGTCCTTCTGCTTCTTATGCCCCCTCCCCACTGATTCCCTATACAATCTTTAAAGGTTATTTGAAATCAAATCTCAATGATCAGCACATTCCTAAGAAACATTTTTTTTTTTTTGGCCAGCTCCACCTGTCCTCAGGGCAGGTCTGGCACCACATGTGGTGCCTCGGATCAAACCCTAAGCTTGCCTGAGCATGCACTTTAGACCACTGAGCCATCTCGCCAGCCCCCTGAGAAACTTTGAACTTTAACATTCTAAGTCCTGACTTCTCATTTCATCTGATCTGTACATCACTGACAACTCATGCTAATTAATTGTGCACAGGTGCAATTAATTTATTGGAGTACATTCCCTAACATTACAGCTTGGCTCCACTTTGTATACCCCGTTTTTTCTCTTTGATTAATTAGTTGACTGCCTCACTGTGCACTGAACTGAATCGAGGACAGAAGGGTCAGAAGATATTCACTGTGAGATGTAACTGGGCAGAGGAGAAGGACTGCAGGGTCGAGGGAAATGTTGACTTTTAGAGGAATGGAAAGTTGCAATTGACATATTGATCCCAAACAGAAGTGGGGGCTTAGAGTTGTAACCCTTCCCTGGAAGACCGATAGACAGTGCTAACTACAGGCTGGAGGAAAATTAGAAATGATAAGTTAAATTTCTATAGCGTTTTGTACCAGTAAACAGATGCATTGTATTAGAACTCTGTACTCTACAGTAGAACTGGGGTGTGTTGATGGGAGAACATGTCATACTCACACTGGATAACTCTATTTTATAAATAAATTGCCAACAAAGCCACATTTTGAGGCTGAATAAGAAAGAGCAAGCTGATGACTAAGAAAGAACAATATCTTCTCACAATGTCTCCTGTTGCAAAATAAGAATCCAACAAAACATATAAAAATATTGCTCTGTAGCAAAGAGACTCCAGCTAGAGGAGTTGGAGGGGAACCCACTGAGAAAGATTTTCTTATTTTGATCCACAAAGTCTAGTTGTCCAGGCAATCAAAATATAATTTATTAATAGAAGTATCAAAATGTTTCTATATTATAAATAATATTGGATGGAGACTTCATTTTTTAATTTAAAAAGAAAATTAAAAGCACTTTTAAGTCCACAGCAAAATTGAGTGGAAAGTATGTGAAGTTCTCAAGTATTAATACATGTGTCATTCCACTATAAACAGTCTGTTAGAGTGGCAGCACTGTTAACCAGTAGATATGCAAAATGCATATCATTATCCCTTAATGATATATTATACATTAGTGTTTTACATTTTATAGGTTTCCACACATTTATAACATGCACCCACCATTATAGTAACATATGGAATACTTTCTTTGTGTTCAAAACACTCTGTTCTCCATTGAGTAATCCCTCCTTCCCTTGGGGCCAGGGAAATAGTTCTGTGGCACCAGTGCCTGCCTGGAAGGTGCAAGGTCATGAGTTCGAACCCCAGTTCTTCAAAAAAAAAAAAAAAACAAATAAAAAAAATCCCTCCCTCCCCATAAGCATCTAAGAACATGTGATCTATTTCTAAAGGTTTGTCTTTTCCAGAACACCATATAACAATATGAATATATGTGACATTTTCATAATGGTTTTTTACCTAGTGATAAGTGTTTAAGATCCCTGCCTTTTCATGACTTGATAACTGATTTATTTTTAGCACTAAATTATATCACATTGAAACTGGCATACTACAGTTTCTTTCTCTACTTGTAGTGAAGGATATCTTGGTTGCTTCCAATTTGGGACAATTATTAATAAAACTACTCTAAACATTCATGTGCAGGTTTTTGAGGGGATACAACTTTCCAATTCATTGCAAGATTGGCTGGTAGATCACATGGTAAGGGTCTGTTTACTTTTTTTTTTTTTGTCAGAGGATTAAAGGACCAGCCTGCCAGGCCGGGCCAGCCCCACCGCTGAGGTGCACTGAAGAGGCAAATGAGACTGGGCATGGTGGTGCGCGCCTGTAATCCAAGTGCTTGGGAGGCTGAAAACAGGAGGATCACTAGAGTCCTACCTAGTGAAACCCTGTAGACCTTGTACTAAATGTAAAATAAATAAATAAATAAATATAGTTGTACAATAGGGAATCTTGTTGTTTTAATTTGCATCTCTATAATGAATGACATTTGATGTCTGAACATTATTATTATAGAATTTTAACACAGGTGGGAGTGCATGTATGCATACATTCATTTATACCTGAAATCAACTGTAATGCCACATTTTTACAAGTTTAAGAAGTGTGTTTTATAAAGTGTGTATACAGAATTTTTTTTTGGTCTTTTTGAGAAAGGGTCTCGCTATGCAGTTCAGGCTGGCCTTGAGCTCACTTTTGCAGCTTAGGCTGGTCTCAGACACACATCGAGCCTCCTGTGTCAGCCTCCCAAGTGCTGGGATTACAGGCGTGCGCCACCACGCCCGGCACTGTATACGGATATATTAATTATGATACTTAAATCATGTATCTTAACACAACCATTACTATATGCATGCATATATTAATTAAATGCCAAACTGAATAGAAAATAAGAATGACACTTTTCTAAAAATATTTTGTGTCCATATTCAGATATAGCTGACTGTAATGAAAATAAATATATTCGACTAGGCATATTATTCCAGTATGTCTAAATGTTATACTTTTTTGAAATAAAGCTGTGTGTGCACATGTGTGTGCATGTGTGTGTAACTAAGGACTGAACCAAGGCCTTATCACTGAACTACATCCTCAGCCCTTTCATTTTTTTTTTTTTTTTTTTTTTTG